>BJBW01012120.1:0-96853 GCA_004320125.1 Scolopax mira
CTTGCACTTGGTTTGGTTGAACTTCATGCAATTTGCATGAGTCCACCTCTCCAGCCTGTCCAGGTCCCTCTGGATGGCATCCCTTCCCTCCAGCGTGTCAACTGCGCCACCGAGTTTGCTGTGGTCAGCAAACTTGCTGAGGGTGCACTCTATCCCACTGTCCATGTCACTGACAAAGACATTAAATAGCACTGGTCCCAGTACTGACCCCTGAGGAACACCACTCGTTACTGGCTGCCACTTGGTTGTTGAGCCGTTGGCTGCAACCCTTTGAGTGCGGCCATCCAGCCAATTTCTTATCCACCTAGTGGCCCATCCATCGAATCTATGACTTTCTAATTTTGAGACCAGTATGTCGTGCAGGACAGTGTCAAATGCTTTGCATAAATCTAGGTAAATGACGTCAGTTGTTCTGCCTGTGTCTACCTGTGGCACTGAAGGGATGGACTCCACTAAGTGGTGAAGCAAAGATGTTTATTGTTTCACTTTTCCAGCATATATAGTTTCTGTCTTTTGATCACATGTTGTACTCTTTACACAGATAGGTTACAAGCAGATGCCCGTACACCAGTGTGAGCAATACAATTGGCTACATCTAAATGTTTATCCCGCCTAGCTAAAAACATTACTATTTCGGTGCGCTGCTACCTGTCTCACTACACACGCATCAACATATAAGGACATTGTTTTACTGATCTCAAGGCCTCCTTCCCATCAATACAAGAACAGCTGCCAACCTCTCGCTCAGCAGCATGTCTCCAAATTTCTCATTCTCCACATCTACCAAGTCTGTGGCAACATCATAAAAGGTGACCAAATTTGTTAGGCACGATTTGCCCTTGGTGAAGCCATGTTGTCTGTCTCCAATCACCTCATTTCCGTGTGCCTTTAGCAAAGATTTCAGAAGGATCTGCTCCATGATCTTGCCAGGCACAGAGGTGAGACTGGCTGGCCTGTATTTCCCTGGGTCTTCTTTGTTTTCTTTTTTGAATATTGGGGTTATGTTCCCCTTTTTCCAGTCAACAGGAACTTCGCTAGATTGCCACAATTTCTCAAATATGATGGAAAGGGGCTTAGCAACTTTGTCTGCCCATGGATGGATTTAATCAGGGCCCATGGATGGATTTAATCAGATCCCATGGACTTATGCACCTTCAGGTTCCTTAAGAGGTCTCGAACCTGATCTTCTCATACTGTGGGTGGTTCTTCACTCTCAGAGCCCCTGTTCTTGCCTTCTGTGACTTGGGCAGTGTGGTTTGAGCCCTTGCTGGTGAAGACTGAGGCAAAAAAGTCGTTCAGTAGCTCAGCCTTATGCATATCCTGGGTGACCAGGTCTCCCATTTCCTTCCGGAGGGGACTTACAGCTTCCCTCGTCTTGACTTTATCGCTGATATATCTACAGAAATTCTTTTTATTATCTTTCACATCTCTGGTTAGATTTAGTTCTGCCTGGGCTTTTGCTTGCCTGATCTCATTTCTGGCCACTCGGACAGTTTCTTTGTATTCTGCCCAGTCTACCCTTCCCTGCTTCCACCCTCTATAGCCTCCCTCTTGGTCCTGACTTTGTTCAGCAGTTCCTTGCTCATCCATGCAGGACTGCTGGCTATTTTGCATGATTTCTTCTTTTTTGGGAGGACCTCTCCTGAGCTTGGAGGAGGGGATCCTTGAATACCACTCAGCCCTCTTGGGCCCCTCTCCCCTCCAGTTCTTTTTCCCATGCTACCTTGCCAATCAGATCTCTCAGGAGATCAAAGTCTGCTCTTCTGAAGTCCAGGGTAGCCAGCTTGCTGCACACCCTCCTTGCTGCCTTATGAATCTTGAATTCTATCATCTCATGATGACTGCAGCCAAGGCTACCCTTAAGCTTGACATTCCCAACCAGCCCCTCTTTGTTGGTAAGGACAAGGTCCAGCACAGATCTTTTCCTTGTTGGTTTCTCGATCATTTGAAGAAGAAAGTTGTCATCAACGCATTCCAAGAACTTCCTGGTTTCTTGTGCTCTGCTGTGTTGTCCTTCCAGCGGATATCAGAGTGATTAATGTCACCCATGAGGACCAGGTGTGTGTGCATGATGCTGCCTCTATCTGTTTATAGAGGGCCGCGTCCTCACTGTCACTTTGATCTGGTGATCTTTGATCTACAGTAGCAGACTCCTGCTAACATCACCTGCCCCTGTCTCCCCTTAATCCTGACCCATAAGCTCTCTGTTGTGTCTTCATCCATCCCCAGGTGGAGCTCCACACATTCCAGCTGGTTCTTGACATAGGGGGCAACACACCCTCCCCTTCTGACCATCCTGTCCTTCCTGAAGAGTCTGTAACCCTCCATTCTAACACTCTAGTCATAAGAGCCATCCCACCACATCTCAGTAATGGCAATAGGGTTGTAGCCCTGGAAGCATGCACATATCTCTAGGGCCTCTCGCTTATATAGGGAATATATTATTTACTGAATGATGGAAGGTCCATTTGATTTTAAAGTTCATATCATAATAATCCAAAACCGGCAAGTACAACTCTGACTACATGAAATTTACAGGGTAAGGAATGTAGAGATCATCACCTTTTCAAATCTGAAACAGAATTTCTCCATTTACTAGACTTCATGAGTCACTTGGACCCAGGCTGACAGAGACTCATTTTGAGCACCTGAGGTCAGTTTCTTGGGGCCTACTTGGAGACTGCTGAGCTTTTACTGCTTGTGACAGGAGCTGCAAGAGCTTAGTCCTGCAGAGAGAAATTAATAGTCTCTTATTTCCAGAAATCTTTAAGATTGACTGAAAAAGCTTAATCTCTTAAAATCGGAGTACTTTATTCACTTGTAGACTATAAAATAGTTAAAGATTGAATCTGAGGAAATTCAGAATTTTGCGGCTGTTCTGCCTAGCTGAAAACGTGGCAGTATCTTGGTGAAGAATAACAAGCCCAAATATTCATATGGAATTGGGGGAATCTAAAATGTTATTTCTTTCCAATGTTAAGCAAACACTGGGTAAAAGCTAATGTAGCACAACTGTTCTGAACGAAAACTACCTTATCCTCTCAAATGTCATACTTAAAGAGGAATATTAAAGCAGTTTTTCTATAGAGGTATTCACATAGCTTCTGACTAAAGCCTGTTTGAGAGAACATTTGTTTCAACTAGTGTACAGTAGATTCTTTGGGCTGTGATAACAGAGTAAAATATCTGCTTAAAAATTCCTTGGGGTCCACTTTACTTTTCTGTAGCCATTAATATCTAAAAGTAGAAATTCCCCTTTCAATGTGTTTTGTGCATGGAAGTTTCATGCAGCAGCATAGATAACTCTTTATTTTGTTGCTGTTCTTTTTTTTTTTTAAAAAAAAAGTACTTCAGTTATTTTACTAACTGTCCTGACTCTCAACTTATGCTCCACTTATCATTCACTCCACACGCCTATTGAGCACACTGGGGCTGGTCATTTTGTCAGCAGCCTGCTGAGTACTGACTTTGGGAGTGGACCCCTAAAGCACAAGCTAAAAAATTCCAGCTGCTGTTTTACGTTGTCAGAAATCCTCACAATGTAAGAGGCAAAATTAGTTTTCAGCAATGACGCTATAATCCATCACGCAAGATAACTACAAAATTACTTTCAATAACACTTTCATGTTCCCAATTTACACTAAAAAATTCCCAGTCATTATTTGTTACTACAGTAAGTAACCCAATGCCCTGCAGAATATTATGTTCCCTGTATCTACCAAGGTTTTCATTCTAAGAGATAAACTTGTAAATGATAACAGTAGTTAAGAATTAAAAATTCTGTTAATCATTGGTTCTGCTGCTTGTTTTATATGTTCATCATCATGTGAAATTTCATTTAGTAAACCCAAATTAAGTGTGATTGGAATTTCATTTTCCTTTGAAAGAGGCAAAACACCCATTGAAAGGCTGTAGGATGCTGTCAGCTCCAGAGAGTAGGAGTGTCCACTTATATCTGCACTGTATAAATGAAGTATTTTGTACTGGGAAGGTTTGCTTGCCTGCTGGGGTGCGATGGTTGTGTGCTCGCTCATGCAACAAGGGAAAGATGCTGCTGGTGCCTTCCTGACCTGCTGAGCTGCATATGCTTAATCATGGCCTCTTCTCTGCTCTGAGCTACCCCAAGTTGTCCAATCTTTACTCTGCTGACCAGACATTGTAGCATGTGGGGCAAAGGAGCACAAAACAAGGCTGTGATACTCATGTAAATGCATGAGATCCAGCTGCTGTGATGGGAAAAATGAGGCAGGAGTCTTCTCTTATTCAGTCTGTGAGACCTGACAGATCTGTGTATGTGTGTGTATGTGGAGAAAAGCAGCTTCCTCAGTGGTACAGTCAGAGATCTTCTGGCTGGTCCCCAGACAGAAGCCAGGAATATGTAATTTGGGAGTGAAAGAGCCTGAAAAAGCACATATAGCCTTAACAGTAATTTCCCATCTTTAGGATGCTGCAGCAGCCCTGATAGGCAGGAAGCTCTTACAGAATAGTGTTGCTGTGTTTTTGCAAGGAATCAAGATAGGCAGTTTAGAAACTGGGCTATCTCCTGCTAATCTCCTGCTTCTCCCATGCAGAGAAGATGACATTTCATAGAACGATTTGGAAAAAATGTTCTGAAGGGAACTATCTGTCACCTTCCTTTTTATAGGTATCATAGAGAATAGAGTTTTATCATAATAGTGGCCTCTTATTTGGACCAAAGATGTAACAAAATTGATTAACTGTAAAGTAAAACTGGAGAAACATCACTGGGAAGAAAGGTGCGTGTTCTAGGAGAGGACAAGGAACTATCTACTTCAGAATGGGGTTGTATTTGGTCCACTGCTCAAGTTTGTATTGTATGGCAAAACTTGAAATCTTTCTAGTGCTCTCTTGTTCATGAATTAGTGTGTAAAATTCTGGGCTTTCACTTTACCTGGATCTTAAATTCACATTTTTTTTTGTTACAATCCTGGCTTAGCAGGGAGAGGGAAAAAGATGGACTCCATGGAAAGAAATCAGACTGTGTACTTTAGGGATGTGTAGAGAGAAATCTCTCTAGACTTTTTCATTATAAACCTGAAGTTCAATGACTTTAAATGGACATTTGAAATTTCTGGAGTTTCAGATGCAAAGTTTTCCAAGTAACAAACACGATGTTGCTGTAGACAGTATACTATATAGATACAATATATTGTACAGATACTATAGGACAGTATCTTTAATTTACAGGAAGGTAAACTGAGGCAAATGCTAGAAGAATTGTGAACCAAATCCTGGAGTCCTGAAAACCAGTCTCATTCCAGTTATCATGAACAACTCTCCCAGCCTTCATAAACAAAAGCAAAATGAATGCAGTTTATGAAAAATATTGTCATTGTTTATAGAAAAATAAATGAAGGCTGAGTTCTACAATGTTTTTCTTATTTTTTCAGTTTGCTGCATGCTTTCTGGAAGTTAAATTCTGGTATTGTTTAATTTGTCTTATTAACTTAATGGCTGCTTGAGATTCAAGTGAATATTTGACAAAGCTAATAAAGTTATCGGGAAAAGAGGTTTAATTTGTTCCATTGAGATACATGTATTTTTCATGACTTTCTCTAAACTAGACTAATTTTCACTTGAATTTTAAGGTCCAGTATTCCACAAGTTCAATATGCTAACATGGAATTATTGAGCATTTTCAGTATGTTTAAAGGCTTTCCAAATATACATGCTATGTTAATAACCTCTTTATATATCCATTAAATATAGCAATAGTTGAATAGAAATGTCATAGCTTTTCTGTGCAAAAAGAAAGCATTAATGAATACTAAATCCACAGTTAATGATGCAGAATCTTGACACAACTTGATCTGATATAATCCATGCTGTTCTGCACGTTACTTTATTGCTAACAGTAGACAGTGGATGTTATTTGATACTGAAGCATACAGTTGTTAGTCATAGTAAAGTAAAATAAACTTACTTTTATACGTTATTCTCGTTATGGTGTCTCTGTTAAGCATACGATTTAGAAATGGATTTGATGATTCAGATACCTATAGAAAAGAAAATGTACAATGTCAAAATCTTCTCACAAATGTTTCCTTTTTGGAACTGTAGTTTCTATGTGCACACACACTCTCTCCTTTTCTCGCTCTTGCCACTCCTCCAAACTGTTTCTGCCTTTGTTTCACTGTTGTGGGAAGAAGAAATAATTACTTGGATATTTTTTTAAAAAAACACTTGTTAGAAAACTGGCATCTAAAATGAAATACAAAACAACCGGGGATGAGAGAACAGGATGAACAGAAATTAATACCTGAATACAAGTTTCTTCTTTGATGGGGTTTGCAGGTGGTTAATACACTTAGGCAGGATTTTCATATAGTATTCCATTACTTTTGTATTTGTTGAGAAGTATACTTTGATTGTATATTTTATTTGTTATTATTTATTTTGGTAAATAAAATCTGTCTTCCCTTTTTTTTACATATGGGTATGAAATGCCTAAATCTCACCCATGTGTGGCAACACATATGTATACATACACACATACATACACAGAAAGTGTTTAGTCACCATTAACATAAGGATACACAAAGAGGATTTAGAGGAAAAATGATAGAGGCATTGTTGTTGTGTTGTGATTTTCCTTTGGGAGGTTGGGTAGTGTTGATTATCAATGATAATTTAACAACACATTTTTATTTTACTGTAAATTACAAAGCTATTATTGGTTAGCAATAGAATCACTGTCATATTTTTTAGTGGAGACATTTTAGTAACTCTAGCTAACCTTCTAATATCCTACTTATCTTTCCATTATTCTATGATGTTGGGTTATTATTAGATGCTGGATGCTGCTGTTATACATCTAGCATTTATCCAGAATGAAATAAATTTATTTTGAAAATGGAAAATTTCACAAAAGTTTAATTAAGATTTAGGAAAATAAATGGACTATTGGAAAAGCTGTAATTCAGTCCTGTTTAATATCCTGTTTAACATCCTGTTTAACAGGTAGGCTTCAGGAAAATTCAGTTCAGGTTTTATTATGTAGAAATTCAGATGCTTACTTTTCCTCTTAAAAGATTTTCTAACTACTTTAGATATCTTAAATAGAACACATCTTTTCATTCCAGTGAGAAAGGCCTAGAAAAAAATATCATGAGGCACACACTAAATTTTGTCACTTGTTACAAGAGGCGTGCAACTCAGCAAGTACATGAGTGATGCATTGGCGTGCTGGGCAGTTTGAAGGGTTGCTTCAATTTTATTCTTTTCTCCAAATTCAAGTCAGAGCGTTGGTTGTAATATAATACATTTTGGATGAAAAAAGGTAACCTAAATATCTTTCTTAATTATTAGACTTGTATAAAAGGGTAATTTTCTTATCTAGTGATGCTCTGTGAAATGCACGTTTTAAACTCTGAGGTTAATGCTTTTCCAGGGGCTTTACCTTATGAAATGGGATTAGAGAGTACTAAAAGGAATTAATAGATATCCAATATGGGTAAGGTCTGATGATGAAAGCTATTTATTTTGGCATGAAGCGCTTATTCAGAAATGTATGGTTTTTTAGACATGAAACAGAGATACATAATGGCAGAATATGAACAACATCCTGGGGGGAAATGCATTCTTCATATAAAATGAGAGAAAAGGTTTCTCCAATGTAATTAGGGAGGTTTGAGTAAACTATTCAGTATTGAGTTCAGTGCTAGAGATCACTATAATGTACAGATGTAATTGGATCAGGATGAAAACTGAAATATGACAAAATATTTACGTGTCTATCTTGCTCTGTGAAATGGAAAACGTTAAGAGTTATACTTTTAATGTTTACTCAGTTCTGATAGCTTAAGATGTTTTAAATAACATTGTGAGAAGAACTTATTTTGCTCACTTGGAAACATCAGTGTGTCTCTGAAGAGCAAATGTGCCCACTTTCCCAGGGCCTACTAGAAGAGATTTACTTTGAATTGAATGAGTAACGTTTCATGAAGAAATACCATATCTGCAAAATTTGTAACTTGTCATAGTCATTAAAATGTTATGAATGGTTGGTGTTTATGATTAAAAGGGTTTTTTTTCCCCCCTTTCCTTTATCCATTTTCATTTTCCTCTCATTACATTGTAAATGCTTTGAAATAGATTGTGTGTTCAGATGACGCAGTTTCTGGTTTCTAGATCAGAGCTTCTAGGCATTGCTACAGTTTAATGATATAGTCTAATTCCTAGATTTACAGCTCATGGGAAAAGAAATCCATTGTCTATATGTTAGGTATTGATAATACTAAATCCTTACTTTCATAAATATGGAAACTACCACCAACCCATTAGGACTCTTTGCAGCTTCTGTGACATTTGTGTACAGCTCATGGTTATAGTGGATTAGCTGAACCTAGAAAACAGAGAAGGGAAAGATTACAATTAATTAGTAGCAAATCATACCATACACTGTTTACAAGTACTCTTTATGTACCGATTAGTTTGTATTAGGATCCCATCTATGCTTAGGATATTTTATAACAGTACAGTATTTCAGAGGTTTGCAGCATGCGTGATTTTAATAATTTCAGTCACCATCTGGCTCCAACTGGCACAGCACCAGCATGCTTTCTTCTAAATTGCCAGTAAGTGAATTTACCCACATCAAGTTATGAATTGCACTGCAGGAGTTGACATCATTTCCCCGTTGCAACACACTTGCCATGGGCATCAAGTAATCTGTACTTTTCAGCCTCAAGCCAAACACAGAGGAGTGAGGAGTTGAAATATTTGAAGAAACATATGGGATATGGTTTGGAACTGTTTAGACCAGCACTTACAGACTTTAAAATACTAATATTCATTGGCCCCAGATTTTACAAACTGGGTTACAAAAGCTCCTACAGTTAGGCACTTACAGTATTATTGTTAACCAGGTTCTCCTTAGCTCTTGCAGCATTCCTTCTGCTTTTTAGTGTTATGATTTGTTGGAACTTCTAAATTCTGATGCCAAAGTTCATCTCTCTCCCTAGATATATAAATGTCTAATGGTAATTGATTTGTCTGGGATCATTGGACACTGTTATAATTTATATCACAATAAAGTGTAAGATTATCACAATTTTAAGCCTCACTTTTAAAAAACAGATGAGCAACTTTAATTAACTTGTGAGGCAGTTAAGTACTTCTAAGAATTTCAAAGGCTAGTTAACTTTATTTAGTCTAAAGATATCTATTTAAATTTTCAGATGTCAATTAGAAAAGTACATTCATTCAGGACTTTCATACTGTGAAGAAGATGAGTCTTGACCTATGTCTGGTAGTCTTTTTAACTGCACAAATAGCTACAGACTAATATTGCCAGTAAAGATATTCCATCATAGTGTGCTTTCCATATATATAATCAAGAAAAAAAAATCGCAAACCCGATCACCTTGAAAAACATTGACATGGGATTTAGTGGCCTGCATTGGTGACTTTCTGTCTTGGATGAAGGCAATGTCTGGTGCTTCAGCAGTAAAACACACAATTGCAAGGGCTCCTCTGCAAGAATGACCTCCCTGTACGATCTGGAGTGCACAGTAAGGTTCCAAAGACAAAGTGTTGCTTTGATCTGTTGTCATCCAGATATGTATGTCCACCAACATGCCTACTGGTAGTGATCTGAATTACAACAGCATCCCAATTGATGTCTAACCTGTACCATTATCATCTTAGTTTATGATAAGCTAAGAAATAAACGACACATTCCAACTGTGTGAGTGTTCTGACAGTTGTATTTCCTACACTCTTCCTTGACTACAAAAACGAGTTCCCCTTAAATTACTCAGAATCAGATCTTACGACCTTTCCTAATATAAAAATCCATCAAGCATTGTCTTCCCACCACCTCCCAAATCCTTTAGCGATGCTGTTTCAGTGTTTGTACATTGGTATGAAAGAGAGTATTTGCTTTAGTAAGATGAGAAGTTCTTTGGCATATAGCTTTTCTTGTTACAGCTAATGGTTCACAGAACAAAAAAATTAAGGTAAGGGTCAAAATTACTGCTATGATGTGTTAATTAGAGTTACTTTTGTCCTGTCTGGATTGGGAACTATTGGCTGACCTTTTTACAATTTGCAGAGTTGGTATGTTTTAAGGCAAACAAACAAACCAAACTGGAAAGAAAAAGTAAAAATGTTGAGGTAGACAATGAAGTAATCTACTAAATGCTGACAGCTAGGAAGCAGGAGGAATGCAGTATGTTTTCTAAAGGTCTTGTAAGGAATTAATGAGAGCATTTACTCTACAGCACATAGAGGTTATAGCCTTATTAGTCAACACTTTGTGTTACTATTGAACTTTGATAACATCATGGTTTTGGGGACTGTACAGTCACTGAAACTTTTAGGCTTAGTAACATATCTTTCTTTTTATGTACAACTATTCACTCTGGCAACCAAACTAACTTGTGAGTTATCAAGGAAATAAGTGATTAGATCTGCTTTAGACTAGAATTCCTTCTGTACAAAATCCCAGAATAACAATGAATTAGAGAAACTAAGTTAATCCAACAAACTGTCTGTACAGGAACGGGTAAAAGTAAGGACCAAATTCTCCTTCCACCCGTGGAGGCCCTGAGTCCATGTCAAACTCTCATTTTTACTGATAGGACTTATGGTAATAAAACTCCGGAAGTATATATGACCACATATAGGATATTTGTCCTGGACTCATTGCAAGGACCCTACTGCCCAGTGTGGTTCTAGTCTTGCACAACACACTGTAGCGCAAGGAATGATATGGGCATAGGATAGTGTCCCAGCTCTGCTGGAGACCCCTCTCGCTGTCAGAGACACAATTCACTCTGTGCAAAACTCCCACCCAGACTGCAGGCACTCAAAGGGGATTTGTGGGAATGAATTAACAGACTTGAATTAATTAGAAACTAGAGTATTTATTTCCTTTGCTATTTATAGATATAAATGAACTCTCCATCCATATTGCACTGTCTTTACAATAAAGTACACATCTAAAAACTTTAGCAGTCTTTACCAGTGCTTCTAGTGGTTTTCATTTCAAGTTTCCCATTCTGTCAGGTTTGTATGCCTGTGTTCCATTCCACCTCTCCTTATTACCTGTGTTTGGCAAGGAACCCTTTTGGAGAAAAATCTTGCTTCACTATAGTTTGAAAAGATCTCCTTGCCTTGCATTATTGTTTCTCAAAGATCCCAGTGCTGAATGAAAATAGACTTTTTTTCTTCTGAAACCTGTCATTTCTCTGTGTTAGAGTTGTATCCTTTCTCCCCGCACCCAATTTAATTTTAAAGATATTTCCATGGTACCATTGTTAAATTAATTAGGTTTTTATTTTTTAAAAAAAAATTGACCATGTAAGGAGACATAATTTTCAAAGTTTCTCATATGGAACAGACTAATTTAGAAAGGTACAAATGAATAAAGATGTCTTAAATACAGAATATTGCATGAAGGATAAAAAAAATATAATTCCTTATTAAATTCCTTCTTTTGAGAATAATTTCTTTAAAGTTTTCTGAAATGCCTGTAATCTTACAGTCTGTATTAAATATTACTTCATGAAGGTGAAGCCACACACAACTAAAATTGCTTATATGTGAAAATCTCACTTCTTCAAATTATGACATTGTATTAAAAATAAAGCACAACAAGAGCAAACTTGAAATGCTGAAAGTACCCTTTGATTCTAGTTTGAGTTTCAGGGCTCAAACAATACAGAATCTTGTTATAACCTATTGATTTTCTTTGGAAGAGTCCCCCTTTAAGATTAATTTGCTGCAGAACAACTGATAGCTCTTTGTTTTCCTTGAGCTACAGAAGCTCTATTTTTCAGGGAGAAGAAGAGAATTAAGATTAATTACTCTCTTTTGGCCGATGAAAATGCAGAATGTGCCCTTTTTCCATCAACCAAGAATGTGCATCTGACCAGGAGCAGACAGGAGCACTTTTTAGACACCTGAGTTTGAGGATGTCAGAACGTCAGCAGGAGCTGACAAGAAGTGCTTTCTCAGAGCACACTCTCTTCTGTCTGGGGGTAAAAATAAGATAGGTAGGCTGATATTATGGCTCATGTTTGGCCACTGTGGGGAAAGCATCTAGTTCCCTTTCTCAACAAATTTGTGTGTTTATAATGGTAATAACCTGCTCTTTGCCTTTACTTTGATAAAGTTCAGCCTTGTAGTCATATTGTTTGTACTGTTTTTCTTCTCCATTGTGTTTTCCACCTTTTTTTGATCCTTCACTCAGGTGAAATGTACATCTTTGGGCAGAGCTAATAACAGGATATTTTTTGTGTGGCGTTTGACCAAGGATCTTGGGCCAAGCAAAAGGAGGCAGTTTGTTGTGTTGATGGCTGTGGGTGTCAAATAGTCCAGGGACTCTTTTCAACAATCTTTTAGCAATTTTTTTAACTTGGGTAAAGACACTCTGTGAGTGATAGAGCACAGATCTTTAATAAATGTTAGCTCACTGTGAGATGTTCTGATGCAGTGAGACATGGACATTAGAAACTGAGGGAATTTAGGGTCTTGCAGTACTTTGCACACAAATGTTTCCACAGCTCCCCTTGGGAGCTATTCTCTATTGGAAGTGTTATAGCTGAGTGCATAAATATTTTGATTTGTAAATGACAAGGGATCTAAACCTGGAAGTGAATGGCAGCAGGGAACAGCTACTCTGTAACTGTAATATTTGTATTATGCTGTGCTACCTGACAAACTGTTGCGATACCTGATTGAGAGCAAGCACAAAGCATGTTTTCAGCACAGCAGGGAACAAAAGCAAATGAAATTGCTCAAGAAGACAAGTTAAATGTTTGTTTTGATTCAGAGTCCTTGTAAAAAGTAGATAAGATCTCATTAAGAAAAAAAATTATACATTTTTTTTATCCAGAGTTTAATAAAAACAGCAGAAGAAATGTAATTTCTGCATGACAAGTGTTCAGTGAGGAAAATAATTTTAATGAGTTAAAACCTATTAATAACAATAGTTGATATTCCAGTGGTAAAATATAGTTGCTTTTACAGGTCTTGTAAAACTCTCTGGAAAGAGCAGTAATGTCATATCACCTAAGAGTTACTTATGGTATTAATTTTGTGGATCTGAACAGGTATGAGATCTGAGGTCCACACCTTGTAAAGAAATGTTTTGGATTTTTTTTTAAAATGTCCCCTGGTCCTAGGATGCGCAATTTGTGTGGCTGAACAAAATATGATTCACAGTAATTGTTTTTGAAAAACAAAACCATCTTTTTCTCATGCACAGGATCTGCTAATCTCATATTAGGATCTGCCAAGGTGGTATTATCCACGTACTTATTAATTATTCCATAGATCTACCTGTCAGTTATTTTTTTATGTATAAGCCCACAGCAGTGAGGTACTCTTATGCTGTTGGTAAATTGGTAAAATAAATTTGACATGACCATCTATGCTTCCAGCACATTACTAAACATTTTAGCAAACAACTGTGATTTTAAGACTAAAATTAGTTTTAAAGATTAATTTAGTTTAATCTAAAAAAGGAAAACTGCAAAAAAACCTTTTATTTGAAATAATTGTGTATCTAACTATTTGAGAAATTCTCTCTATTAAAACTGAGGTTCCTTAGGCTGTTGCTGATAAATGTTTGTGTTGTTTTGGTTTTTTTTTTTTCACTGCTTTTGACAGTTATTTTGTGATTTAAAAGAAATGCCTATAAAATACTGGCTTAATAGAAAGGCTTGTCATCCACATTTATAGCAATATGCCAGTAATTGTATCCTTGATAAATAAAAAAAGATTATAATTCTTTACTTAAAAGAGTAAGACTATGAATGCAAGGAAGGATCTCCATTTTCTTCTGCTTCTGAGCAAACAGCTGCATAAAAGCATGTGCCAAGAAATGCAATAAAGCATCATGCAGTAAAGTGGAAATGTTGCAAATGTGGCTACAAAATCTTCTTTACTAGAAATAATGATATGCTGGGAATTAGCACTTAAACTGCAAATGGTGTTTAGCACTTAATTAGATCAGTTGGTAAGAAGAACTAACTTGCAATACTTCTGTTCGACAAATGGTGTTCAAGTTTTTATCCAGAGTTCCCTGCTAAGTAATTAGTGCTGGCTGTTATTTTCATATGTTATGACTAAAAAAAATAAAAAGTACCATTGCTCGCTATAGGTTATCTCTAGATGGAAACATACAAATGAAAGGTGAGTGAGAGCCTCAAGCTTTCTGGGGCATCAGTTCTGAGATACTCTGACTGGGTGTTTAACAGTGCTTTGATAATAAATCAATGAGAATTGAATCTGAAGGAGGACAAACGTTTTGGCTGCTGACCTTGTATCTTACACTGATGAGGCTACTAACAGAGCAAAACGTATTGGTTCCTTGTTTATATGCAACCATTGCAGCTAGAAAATATGAAAAATATGACTCGGATGAAGTGTAGAAGATTTTAAAGTATTTCTAATATTTTTATATGTTCTTATTTATTTTGTAAGTCTTACTTTAATTCATTTGCTAGTGTGAAAAAAGGCTGGTTTAGGTGATATTTAAAACTTGCTGTTTCTTTTAAGCATCCACAGGACTACAGTAAAAAGTACAAATTACTAGCTTAAGAGGTCAGATTGGCTGTGCATGTCTCAGAGTTTGTTATTGGGACTTTTCACCTTTGTGCTAACACTAAAAAATTAAGTAAATGACAAGCTGAATAAATAAATGCGAAAGGTGATGGATTCCTGCCATCCAAATGCTGCCAGAACTGTTGCCAGTGTCACAATCGTTTGTACTCTCTTCCAGATAGTAGGATACACAATGAAGAAAAAATCCAAATTGAGCCCCAGAGGTACATAGATGTGTCTGTGATGCTGGTTGCTGTGTGATTTGGGTAGAATTTTTGACAGGGCAGTCATTGCTGAAGCTTTCCGCTGCCGATTGCTCTAAACAGAAAGTATTTTTGGCTGACCTGCCAGTCAACCACTCTTGTCATTCATTGTTAGCAGATGAGCGAGAGCTGGATAAACATAAATAAATGACACTGTTCTGCAATTCACTTTGTGTGAGGATCAAAATGAGGTCTTAAATTCAAATGTTTAATGCTGATTATGTCTTGGCTGATGCAAATTTTCGTTGCAAGCTGTAATTTGGCACTGACCCAATCCATCATCTACAGAAGTTACATCTTAAGAGAGAATAGGGGCAATATAGGAAAAAGGGCTATTAGACAAGCCTATCATCATTTCTGGATTCGTGCAGGATTTTCTGACTAAACACTACATTTAAATTTTTTTCTCATTTTAAATATAATGGATGCTCAGTCACCATGATGATTAATTCAGTATAGATGCTCTGTTTGGGAGACTCAGTTATATAGTGATGCTCTGCATTTCTGGGAGAATTCAGTATTTCTTTAGCAATTAGTCCAGAAAGCGGCAGAAAATGGTTACTGTAAATGAGAAATATGGTGAAGTAGCAATTGATGATGTTATTTTTGTGGTTCACTGTGTTACCTGGAGACATTGAATCGAAAGGACATATGCAAGGTCACCAAACGGTGTGACAGAGATGCATTAACAGTTCAAGCTTTCTCTACCAACATGTGATTCCACTGCAGCTCTGTCTACCTTGCCAAAGTACCATCTGTAGCTACATTTCTGTTCAAAGAATGGGCATTAAGGGCAAGAGCAGATGGAGAAATATCACAGACTGATGAATAAAAGAATAGCAAAAAAGTTAAAAGAATTTGGGCTAGTGAAAATCTAGTTGTTGATCTAGGCCTCATCCCTTTTGTCATCATTTTATAATCTAGTAGGAGGAAAATGGCAAAGCTTAATATAGCCAATGTTAGCTAACAAACAAAGAAAAATTTCTGTTAACAGTTAGAAACCAAAATCAGAAAAAAGGCAATTATAAGTTTTACCTGCTTTCTTAAGTATTAAAGTATACTGTTAAATTAAGAATATAATTTTTCCATGGCGGAAATGGCACATGGAATTTTATATTCTTAAAATGACAATAAGGTGTATATATGAGGAAAGTGCAGAATAACACTGAGGATGTATTTTAAGCTGTTGATCTGGTCCACCTGAGGCTCGTGGGAGCCTTTGACCAGCCCATCTGGGCAGCAGCTCATCCCTACCCAAATGCTCTCTTCTGCTGCCTGATCTCAGCCCAGCACTGACATCCAGTCTGTTGTTATGGCCCAGCCACGGTGCATGGCTTGGTGACTTCTTCTTCCCCACTCCCTGCTGGCAGGTGTAGGATGGAAGAAGAACTTACCACAGGATGTGTGGAAAGTGGCTGCTCTTGCGGGGAGGAGGGGAAAAAAGGGAGATGGTCTGCCTGTCCTTTGGGAAAGCAAAGCAGCACATAAACCTTAAAAGCATATCTGCCTAATGAGATTTGAGGTGCATGGACTGAAGTTTCCTGAGCACAGAGTGTTTTGGGAATGCTGTGGTTCTTTATTAATCTGGACTCCTAATTGGTAATTCAGCCCTTCACTGGAAAAGGTGGTGAGTGTAGCAACAGCAGTTTAGATCAGCAGCACGGGTGTTCTATGTGTCTTTAAAACATAGATGAGGCCAGAGCCCCTGAAAATACTGGCGTGGAAATACCCAAAATGCCAAACAGGTATTTTCCCTTAACAAAAGAAAGCCAGGGAATGGGACATGCTCCAAAATGATGAACTCCTGAAGAAGTCTCTAGTCTGTTGAACTTTCTGCAATTGGAAAAGGTGAATATGGGTGATGATCCAATTAAAGGTCTTTGAAATGCATTTTCTCCATGCAATAAACTATTTTCTGCCTGGCCTTGGTTAGACTGTGAAAGAAGCTCCTTATTCTCAGTGACAAAGGGCCTGGCCTTCAAAATGTTTGTGACTGCCATGCAAAAACCACATGCTATGTATTTCTTGCTTCCGATTCCCACTGGAAGAGCTATAGACCCCTGAAGTACTGACTGAATAGAGGTCTGTAGTGTCACTTCTATGGGGCTTTAATGTCTGGATGAAGTGAGTGATTGTGAAAGGTACAGCTGCAGCTATATAACAACCGCCTTTCAACTTGCCTCATCGCAGCACTATTTCCTTTCACAAGTGAGGAGGGGAGGCAAAGAGCAGCGGGTGGATCCTGTGCCTCTCCCAGCAGCCACCTCCACCTGCCAACCCCCACCCTGGGACTGTGGTTATTTTAAAGAGTGAATGGTGGGTCCTGCTTCCCCATGTATATAGGGAGCTGAGTGCTCATACTGTGACTGTAATGCTGGGCTGGGGTAAATACATGGCTAGCTTTGAATTCTTGCCAATTTCATCAAATCATGCAAATATTTATGAATGTCAGTGCACAGTGACTGGAACTGTATTGCTCTTTGTTACATGTACAAGAAAAGATCATTTAATACAAGCTGTCTCTCCTGTGGGTTTTGTTATCTTTTTCTCCCATAACATTACCATTCTCAAATTCGACCAGCTATACTTTCTTCAGTTAGTCCTGGTGTTGTGCCTGCCACCTCTTCCTTTATTTAATTTCTTCGCTATATACATTATCTTGTGGTATGGCTCTTGCACAGCAAAAAAGAACCTTTCTCCTAGTGCACAGATGAAATGGAGCTGAAAATTACAGCAGATAAAAATCCAGCTCTTTGAACTCTAATGTTCAGAACTCGTCAACCAAAGTAGACATCTAATTGGATATAATGTTGACTCTATATATTACTTTATCACTTTGTCAAGCTTACATCATTAAGCACGTGTTTGATATACTGCAGTAAATAATTTGTTTTTGTGATAGGATATGCTGCTTTGTACTATCTGTAGGCAAAGTTGCATTATACTTTAAACACATGTAGTGCTGTCTTTAGATTTTGAATCATGAAGGGACACTAATTATCCTATTACTTTGCTAAAACGTCTAAATATTTCTCAAGGATCACAATAAAAATGTACCTAATGTTTTTTTCATTGATGCTTTAACAATATCAATTTGCATGGCTGTTGTGAGGGAATATTCCCATATAAAGTAATGGTGATGGGGACTGCATATCACTGAAATGATATCTAGTAAAAGATTGATTTCTGATTTTAGTAAGTGTAGTATGTATGCAAAGTATGTGTTTAGCTTCATAATTTATTTAAATATATGATTACATTTTACTGCATAACAAATAATGTGCTATGATTACTCTACCCTTTGCAAAGCCCATTACTACAAGTTGAAAGGGAGACACATATATAGAAAAAAGGTAAATGAAAAAGTTAGTTCTGACTACGTTTCAAAAAAATGTCATTGAACTGTGAGACCCAGTTTAAAGTCAGAGTTCTGTCTCCAGTGTTCCCTGATCTCCTCAGGAAAAGAAGTTCCTGAATTCTATTAAAAATTGCTAGTTTCTTAGCAAACAGCATGAAGAGTTTTTCTGGGAGAAAGGTTTTAATAATTAAAATTAGTCAATACTGAAGCATGGGAGATTATTTGATCTTGTTCAGAAACTGACACTTTACAAAAGGGAAAAAAAAATGCAATCTCTCTAATAAATCACTTTGTGCAGAACTGAGAGTCAAGTAGAAGAAATTTGCTGCAGAAGAAAAGAGGGCAACTCACCAGGGAAATAGGTTTGCTCAAAATAATTGTGAGTTTGAACATCAAGGTTGAGATTTTTAGGACATTTCCAGAAAAAAATCTGTAAGACTCGCAGGATGAGATGTAAAATTGCATTTGTTAGTACTTCAGGGCATTACTTCTCTCAAACACATTATATAAAGTTGCTGTTGGCTCTTGTGCTCCAGTCCTAATTTCAATTTGTCTGCTTTTCCCCCTGTAATTTCAGCTATCAGCTGTTTTATCAAGTCAGTCTATATTTCTGTGTGGAACTGAGGATGCCCACCTTCATTTAATAGACTTAAATTTTGCTCAAATAGCACCAGTCCACTTTGATTACTGCCAGCAGATGAAAGATGAAATCAAAAACAAGTGAGATGAATGTGTCCAGCAAGGACGGGATTCTTTTTGAGCCATGCTCTTTTTCAGACTTTCCTCTAATGATGCCTGTGCCACCTAAGTCAATGACGTTTTCCTTGCCCCTACTCAGACCCAAGTATTCCCCTGCTTTTATGAACACTAAACCTCTCCCTTTTCTGTCTTGTTTCTTCCTGTAACTTAAAATCTGTCATTCTTCTAATGTTAGCACTGCCATCCAGCTATGCCATTCCTCACTGTGCATTTCCTAGAGAAACAAAATGGTCCTTAAATATACCCTAGGTTCCTTTCACAGTGGCATGCAGAAGTTAGTGAATATATGTCTGAAACCAGACTGCTGCTTTTTCAAGGGGCTGTCGCAGTGGGAAAGGGCAGCACTGCTACTCTGCTGTCTACGTCGTTGTGAGGATGTCACAGGTTGCTCTTGCAAGTGTTCCTGAAAGCACAGAAAAATAAGTTCAGATGCTCTGGCAGGTTATAGTAATGCTTCTTTTCTTTGTACTGCCAAACTCTGACTTTGCATTGTGTTTTTCAGCTTTGATGCTAACTAAATAGAATCACTAAATTTCAGAAATGCACAAGATCCAAAATGTTGCATTAATTTAACTGGTTTTTTTAAAATGTTATTCTATAGCTTTTTATTATACAAGGAGGTCAACATCAATGTACAAACTAAATGTACAGAGTGATGCTGCAATTCAGCAGAATTGATGTGGCTGAAAAAAACCCCAACCTTCTGAATTATTTTGACTTCTTTGATTCACGCTGTTTGATCTCTCTTTGTGGCAGATCAGTCGAGAAAGTGGAGGAGGCAAAAAAAAAGAATGTATGGTCCAGCAAACTAATGGATGCACAACCGACCTTTCTGTTCCTGTCTCCCAGCTTTGGGGCACTAAACTATTACATTTTGTAATTTTTTAGCAAAGTTTAGCACAGTATTATTCTGTGTTATCTGAAGCACTACAAAGTACATATGCTGTTTTTATAAAAAAAGACAACAGAAGAACTGCCTTCCCATAGCTGGGAAAACAGATATAGGCTAAATCTGCTTATATTCTGAGTAGTGATCTGTAAGTACTGGATTTGTACTTCTGATTGGTGATTTGATAAGTTTTTAGTAAGGAACAACAGAACAGAACTTATTTTTTAGCATCTTTCATGCTCCTGCTATACTTTACAAGGGAAATATTCACTACTCAGTAGTAGAGGAACACCTTGGAGTTGGGGCCTGGCATTTGGCAGCCATCATAAGCACTCCTGATATCAAGGGGAGCTTCACAGGTGGCACAAGGACAAGGTGTTGTACAGGCTTAGAAGATCAGCAGTAGCTTGCTCACTGCTCTGTACAGTTATATTCACTCATTATATGATGTTCTCAGCCAACTGGAAGTGTGGTGAATAAACGATTTCATAATGCATAAGAACAGATCTACTTTGACATTATAATTCCTACTACATAAAAAGATCCATATAAAAGACTATGATCCTTTTGGCTGAGGTTCAATTACAGGTCACTGTTGCAGAGTAGATGAGACAATGTTATATCAGTGATGTTACTAAATTGCTCAATTGCCAATGACTTCTACAGTATGGCTTGTATTTTCCAGGAACTCTGTTTCAGCAAAGGATCTTTTGGTCCATCTATAGGTCCATCTATATTTGAAAAACAAGCTCTGATCTCAGCACAGAGGAGACTTCAGAGAAAACAGAAGTAAGAATGAGGATGCGGCTGCCGTAACAAACATCTGCTGTCCATGAACCAAACAGATGAAAGACAGTGCAATCAGCAGCTGGGATTCTGGCAGCTCCTTAGGCATTTGTTTCCTTTTGGTTCCTCCACTGTTAATAACAGATGAGGAGAAGTGTAAAACTACTAGTGGCAATAAAAACAGAAAAGGCTTTAGTAATTCCACAATACAGCTCACTTAGAGCAGGAGCTGCTCACATTGCTTCAGAGAAGGAGGAAAATTTTCCTTGAATCAAAACGCCAAAGATGGCTTCTTAAGCAACAAAAGAAACTATTTTCACCTAGCTAACTAGTAATAGTGGATCATTTCTTCAAAATAGCTCAGTGTTCAGTTGTGTCTGGTTTTGTCTTTATATATATATACACATACACGCACACATATATACACACACACACATATATATGTATATATATAATTTGTAGATCATACTCTAGAAAAGTTGGACAAAAAAAGTAAGAGTTGATGCATTGCAGCAGGTCACAAGCTTCAAATAACAAAGGCTATGTTGTTCTTTCTCAAGTTTTTGGCAATAGTTCTACTCTCTGCAGCTGGAGCCTGTCACACAGCCATACATAGCTATTTTATTTTTGCACATAGTGCCACTGCTGCAAATGAGATTTTCAATATGAATTAAAATTACTATCGTTATTTTGCTGTTGCTACCATAGTGCAGCTGTTTTGTAGAAACTGGTAAGGCTCTACCTTCCACACAGATCAATGGTGAAAGTAATGTATACAAATGAAATGTGTGCATGTTAAGGATAAATTGTTTTATTTGCTTCATTAACAGAAATTTGATAAACAGTTATTCAGTTACAGATCTACTGATTAGAATCAATCAACATCTCAAAGTTTAAGACTGTCAAAATAATTAAATGGTTAAATAAATCTAAGACACTACATCCACAGAGAAATTACTATATATTCAGAGACATTTTAAAAGATATTTACTATATCAGCATTCCATGAACTTTGAGGATACATCTTGCAAATTATTTTCACTGCTTCATTGACTTTGAATGTTGTAAATGCTTACAGCCCTGCTGCAATTCAGAAGAAAGTATCTTGGGATTTCCTTAGCTTGGCATATTTATTATGCTAGTCTTCTCTATTTGGTATTGGTTTTATCTGTCTCTTTTACTATATTTACATTACAA
This sequence comes from Scolopax mira, assembly GCA_004320125.1. Lineage (NCBI taxonomy): Eukaryota > Metazoa > Chordata > Aves > Charadriiformes > Scolopacidae > Scolopax > Scolopax mira. The sequence goes on from BJBW01012120.1 coordinate 21,827, forward strand.
GTTTGGAACTTTAAAAAGTAGCCAGTAAGATACAGGTTCAGGTGTAGATGATAAAAGACTTTCTGGGTGGTAGAATACTATGCATATTTGTTTGAAAATTCATGATTGTTCTTTAATATAGTTGGCTGTTGTAGTTTGCACAGTGCAGTGTGTATTGTGGTGTTTAACTTTCTATTGAAATAATGAGGACAAGACATTGCTATTTAAGATATGCATCTACCATCATGAATTAATCTTGAGAAGTCAGGTGTCCAAAATTTCCAGGACTTTGAAAACATGGTGAGATCTTGTGTTCTGGTATTCACTGGCCATGATCTGTTGTCATGACAGCAGTTGACTCAGCCTCTGTCGTAGTCTACCCATTTGTAAAATTGGCAAAATAATTATACTGCAAGGTAATTGATAGTTAATGGGGAATGCGTTAATGACCATAAAGCATTTGACAAAAAGCATTACAAGGGCTATCATTAGTGTCTGTTGTAAGCAGCTCTCAGCGGATCTGAATATCCAAGGGGACCAGGATGTGACTGCTTCCAAACACTGGACATGTCTGAATTAGGTTTTTGGTGCAGGCCCAACTCTAAACAAAACAACGAACTAAAATAAGACAGATGGTCTCTTCCAGCTCCTCATTGCACTTTTATTTTCCTCTTTGCAAACGTTAAAAGGACAGATTTTTTAGCTGACATAAGATGATAAAGATCAGTAATTCTGTTGGTTTTCTAGAATTCTCCATATTTTTATTTTTTATTTTAAATGATGTATGTCTTTAGATTTAGTAATGGTCATTCACTTTGAGATATAAGCTGCCACTTTCAGCGCACAAAATAAGGAATACCATCGAGCAGTAAACAGGTAAAATTGATCTACTTCAAGCTGCAAAAAGATTGATGATCACAACCAAAATATCGATGAGTTTATAAGATCATTTGAAAGATGGTTGAAAGATGGATGGCATCAAGAAACTGATGTGTTCTATGCTAATTAAGAAGTCTGTGTCTGTTTAAAAATTCTGTTTTCAGTCAAGCAAATTCTAGATACTGTATTATTTGGTAATACCTTATATATATTAGATTAGGAAAAATGAATGTGAAGGTCATATATAAGATCACAGTGGAGCCAAACCACTTTAAATTTAGATGGGTTTAAATATTTTAAATCCTAGGGATTGCATCCTGCGTTCCTTGTATTTTGACCCACTCTATTGTGCTCCTGACAGTAACGATTGCATTGGAAACACACATCCTACCTTACATCGCATTTGTTGGCGTGCCCATGGTTTCACTTATTTCAGTGGGGTTTTTAATGTATATGAAGGTTTGTGGGGACAGACCCCAAATGTGCTGCCTAAATTCTTACAAAAGATTTCCAACTTTATTTGAAGTATTCATCTCCAATGCTGAGTATATCTAAAAAGCAGGTATGTATTTTCAAATAGGCCACAGGAAAAAGCTTTTGGAACTTCAAATAACAATTAAAATTTTTTTTTTTTTACCTTGCCTTTTTTCTTTTCATCATTTTCCTGAATTCTAAAAGAAAATCCTATGAGAATGATACAGACAGACATTCATTAGAATCTGGAAGAATAAGGGTGATTTTTTTTTTTCCTAATTAACTGCCCTAGGGAATAGCTCTACCAGTTAGGAGAAAGAGCAGTTCCTCTATTGTGCCTTTTGTGACTTAGGAACAGTAGATAGGGAGGCTCTAAGCTACAAATCAAACAGTGAAAATCCTCTTAACTAAACACACCCTTGGGCTTCACACAGAATAAGGCCTTACACTAATCATAAAGAGAACTAGTTGAGATTTTTTTTGCTGAAACAGGGTTTTGCTGAAAAATGCTTACTTGTCAAAACCAAAGTACCTTGTGGAAGGAACTTGATTTCAAAGCCATTTTGCTGAAACACAAGCAGAAGTTATCAGAAGTCTCCCTGATTTCCTGCCCCTTTGTTTTGTGATTTTACCAGGAGCCTGGAGACCCAATGTCTTCATAGTTCTACCTCGCCTTACAGTAATTTGTTGATTTTCCTGTGATGTCCCTCTCCTCAGCAGGACTGTAAATGAAGTTTTGTTTGTGGGTACAGACAGACTGTCAAAGGGACAATCTGGGCACATTGAGCATGGGAGCTTTAAGATTCCTATAGAGAACTCTGCCTTAGACCACAACTCCTAGGGTTAGGCTGTAATTCACAGCCTTGGATGTGCATGGAAATATTCTTGTCCATTTCTTCTTCTATGGCGCTAATCACACCTAAAGCAGGAATGGTCAGGGATGGCTCATACTGTTTAAATCCACAGCAGCACCTGTCTCCAGACAATCTCCGGAGCTTGTTTATTAGCCACTTACTAGAAATTTCTCACTGTGACAACTGTTCTGAAGGTAAAAATGGAACAAAATGTGCCAAAATCTAGTTTAACTGGAGCAATATTGGTGCGGTAATTTGTATTTAGGGAAAAACTGTCTCCACAGGTCAGTGCCACAATATACTTTGGAAACAAGCTACAAACCCCAAAGCCATGAAGTAATTTTATAATACACAGAATTGGGACCAGAACTCTGTCTCTTTGTTTATTAGTTTCTGTCTTTGAAGCATATTTCATGTCCTGCTAAAGGAATGTGTGGTAAAGAGGGTTTTAGATTTTACCCGTGATGGATTGTTCTGCAAATACTTTATGTATTTTTAATTATACTTTTATTGGTAGCATATTTTTATTATATTTTTTGACCCTTCCCTGTTTTTTTTTTGTGAAGAGAACAAGTAATAAACACTAACCTGTCTTCTTTCTAAGCATTTGACAGTAGTACTCTTAGTACTAAGAAGTCTTTTATTCTTTTCTGAATCAGAATTCCTTATTTCAGACAGCTATGATAATTCATGGTAGATGCATATTACCATAACCTTTTTTGTTCTCTCAAAAAAAAAAAAAAAAAAAAAAGGAAAAAAAAAGGGAACAAAAAAAAAGGGGAAAAAAAAATAAAAGTTTGTTTCTTACTTTTGGAGAATCTTAGCAAGAACCTCAATTTGAAAGATGTGTTCCTCTACTGCTTTGTGTAATGAATTTTAGTGCAGTGAAAGGTGCCACAGTATTAGTTTGGTCCAGGACTGGAGCAGGAGGAAGAAACTTCTGTCTACACACCCTCACTGGGGTATTTCAAACTTACATGGTATGAAGGAAAAGAGCAGCAGGTAATGAGAATTGGGTGGCTGAGCTTCTGCAACCATAGATGCTCTCAGATTAAGTCCTGTATAAACACGGAAGATGCTGGGCCACTATGTGCCATACCTACATGCTGTGCTTTGGACAGAGACTTCAAAGTATAAGCCTGGGTTGGAGATAACAGCATAGGATTGACACATCAGTCCTTGATCACTCTGTGCTTAGATTGTCTGACGAAACGGGAAAAAAATGCTAAAGCTGAAAAGAGCAACAATTCCCCTAACAAAGTAGGCCAAATGTATACTGTTCACAATGAATACACCTTGAAAAATAAAAAATATCTATTCTTCATTGATTCATAGTAGTTATGGATCTGAGGGAATGTGACAACTGTTCCTGACCAGTTCTATACTGAAGGTTAAGCAGATTAAGACTGTGTTACCAACTGACTGTTATTAGCAGAATCTCCAGGGACTGGATGGCAGTAGCATGTTCATATTTTGATAAGAAAGAGTAAATAAAATTGAAGATGATGGGAAGAGATGGATTGTAGTGGACTTGCCCTTTCTCGCTAAAATCCAGAATGCTCTTTGCCTTTGACAGAACTTCCAGAGTAATAGCTTTTATGTGGTGCTTTTCTAGCCTGCCTGTAGCAAACCATCAGTTAGAAAATATTTTCATGGCAGCTGGATTAAAAAAACCACCCAAACTACTGAAAAGTAGTTCAATAGAATGAATTAATTTTTACTGAGTTTTAATCCAGCAAATCTTGGCAGGTGTGTGCAGCGATGTCCAACAATATCCAGTTATTTTATGCTGAGATAAGAGTGTAGACAGATAAAGGTGAGACATTAAAAGGTAAACAGAAAAAAGTGGTAAAAGGTAAAAGAAAAAAATGGACTTCGAAGAAATGTGGTTTGACTTTGCCAATTCTAATTCTCCACAGTGTTAACACTGATGCTGTTGTGCTACTTACCACTTATACCACTTTAAAGGCAGGTATGCCTGAGAAACTGATCTAATTGTAATAATTTTAGAAAGATGGATTTATGAGATGATAAAAAAAAGAGCTGATGTCCATGGTTAGTATATAAATAACAAATCATACAGTTTCACCTCAGACAAAAGTCTATTCCTTTCATGAGAGTTTTGTCCAGGGTAATGTTTGTGGTAATTGCTCACTGTTTTTTTTCTTTTATCGTTTTGGTAGATTGTAATGATAATAAAAATTCCCATATGCTTGCTTTCTATTTCCTTTGGAGTTGTCCATAATAGCTGCAAGAGCTTTTGTATAAGAAGTTAATCTGGTTCCTCCTTTCTGTGGAATATTACATTAAATGTATTTGGGTGAAAAGTTAAAATTTACAAGTGTAGTGAAAAAATGATTCCAAAGTAACATAAAACCCATAATTAAAAATTACTCTTTAATTAAAAAGAAGAATCATCCCATAGCAAGTAAAGTCACCCCAAGCAAATGGTAATAATTTGGAATGAGGCAAAATGTATACTTAGTAAGTGATACTGGAGGTTTAGAGTGCTGAATGTTTTAATGTCCCAGCGGTTTAAAAGAACAAATCCTACAGCTGCTGCTCTAAGCAGAAAAACTCCACCTTATTGCTTTATGATGCTGGATTTTAAAATTAAGGCACCAAAGGGATTTAGATTTTAGTCTGTGACAGACTGTGCTCTCAGTACATTGACACTCTCTTCCATTTCTCCCCCCTCCTCTCCCCCAAAGAGAACAGTTGGTAACTGAAAAGTAAACATGTGCAAAAATATATTTGTTACTAAAGGGATCTGTTATCTGTTTCATTTAGTATCTAAGAAATTCAATAGTTATTATTCCATGCAGCAGATATTTTTCTGTGTAACATGCTACATTAATATAAGCTGTCATTGTCAAAGAGCTTGCACTTTGTTTGGACAGTCCCTACAATTCTGCTAATGGATGGATAGTCCATAAGATTCAGAAATGTAGTGTTCAAAGAAGAAAAGTTTTCTAGCACGGAATACCCACATATGCACAGATAATGAAAAAGAAGAAAAAACCCTCAACTCTAAAAAACTGCCTGTACCATTTCTTAAATTTTAGTATGTAGCAGACAGTATCTATGGAGCTTTTATCATAAGATCTCCAGAAGGCAATATACAGAAGCAAAAAATACTAGATCCTAGAAATGGAGCTCCTTGTACCAGGTGCCTAGAATTTCCTATGCAGAATCCAGGAAGAATAACGTTCTTTGATAAAACATCGAGAAATCTAGGCAATTCGTATGCTTTCAGACTTAGGTGACAGATAAGCAAATGTTTGCATAAATGTTTCTGATTCTTGCTATAAGTGACTTGAGAGTAGAAGTTCTATTGCATGTCAGTGGAAAGAATGCAGAGAACTGTAGTGCCACATAGCAGCAGGTACCCCAACTTCAAGAACCTTTCTTTCATTGATTTTGGAATAAGTCTCTCAAACATTATGTACAATATTTTGAAATACTAAAATATTTAACAATGCTTTCTGGAAATTAATTAATAATCTGCAGAAATCAGGTGATCTCTCTATCTTTTGTTCTCTGAAATGTTAATGTATTCAATTATTCCAGAATGGCTTAGTGCAATTTGTTTTGGGCAATTTTACCAGGTCTAAATAATCAAAATGGCAACATACTAAAATACTTCTGAAAAGGTCCTTCATTTATTTGATGTGACAGTGAACTGTAATTTTTCACCTGCACTAACTACACAAATACCTCAGTAATCTGACAAAATGAAAAAATGGAAGCCTAAAACAAAGATCAAAATCCTTCTCAGATACCTGAAATTTAGTCTCAAATTTTATAAGTGGTTAAACCCTTGTTTTAAAGCATTATTCAAACTCCAGATGGTTTCTAATGATTTGTTGGAATTAGATCATAAAGTTAAATGATTGTTCCTTTCAGTTATTGTTAGTCTTTCTGCTAAAAGAAGTAAATACATAATTCTTTTCCCTATCTTTTTCTTGTTTTGTATTCTATGAAGAGCCATAGTTGTATCTAGGTCCAGTCCTGATTCCATGGTTGTGCAGTAACTAAACTTCTGTGGTTTATACACAATGAGAAACACCCTATTACAATTGCTTCAAATAAAACCATTAAACTTTTCAAGTTTTATCTGTGCTATTATAAAATGCATGCTTAGACCTATAGCACGAAATTCTTCCACTTGCAAAAAAATAAGTCAAAAACCTCATTTGTATTTTCACTGCTCATCAAGTTCTGGAAAGGTGAAAAAATAGCATGACTGGTATTTATGATAAGAAAAGCTGATTATACGTGAAGTCAAATTCTATATTGCTGATATAAAGTTTGGACATTATATAGCTTGACTTGTGTAATTAAGTTTTTTTCCTAAGGGAAGGATAAACCAAGCTATTTGTAGAATGTAATTTCCTTTAAAAATGGCAGTATGACTCCAACAACACTAAGGGTAAGACCATGACTGCAAAAGGACACTAGCACTGTCTGGCAGTGCAGCCGTTCATACAAAATGGAGCTTTTACTTGCTGTGGTTTTTTTCTATTCATATATTTAGGATCAATATTTTATAGTTGCTACACCTTCACTTGATTCTGTAACTTCTGGTAAGCTTTGGGATTTGTTATTTAACAAGCATATATTACCCATGACTTGAAAATGAAAAATAGCCAAAAATCTAGCCATAAAAATAAAGGAAGGAACATAAGTTAAAAGTCAACTATTCCACTTCAAAGGTGTTGAAGATAAAACTGCTTTTGAAGGTCACTAAGGATTAAGATGCATTTTAAGCATGTAGCCAATGTAGGAAGTTCACTGCATTTTGATGTAAAATACACCACAAAATTTTTTCTTCCATATTCCTGGGAAGTTATCTTTCTCATGGTTTCCAACAGAGTAGTTCAAAAGAAGAAGCTTCCTCAGTAAGAAATGCTGACTGCATTTTAAATATTGCCCGTTTGCTGCTTACAAAATACCTGGATGTCAACACGTTATTCTGATGGGTACTTTGAAGTTGTTATTACTGCCATGTAGCCATGGATGTTCACACATTTCAGTTACTGCCTGACTTTCCACACATCTTCAGCATTCAGTTTCAAGAAATCATTCTCTGTCATCTCCTCTCCCCACCATTCTGTCCATAAGTCAGTGTATGTAACACTGAAAATCCCCCACAAAAAACCCTCTAATGGAACATGAAAGCAAGTAAATGGAATTGGATACAGCAATCAATTTGCATTTTTAGCTACAGACCTGTTTCTCATCCGTCAATGAAATAAGAGTTAAATGTGTGTAACTCAGATGCTTTGAAGGATTTCTTAAGGATAAGAAATGCAAATACACCGGGTCAAAAACAGATTTGGGGAAACTATATGAAGCCTCATGAAATCTGCAGATGTTTTATATCCTGTAGATTGTTGCTTTAATTATTCCTATGTAGCCACTCAGGGATAAGTTTACTTGTTCTGTTGTTGTGTGCCCCAAGCTTTTTTATCCTTCTCTTCCTTTGGGACTAATCCAGCTAAGGTGGGAGGTGGGTGCTGAGCCGATGTGCAAGACTGAAGAGCACAGCTGCCTTCCAGACTGCCTGGGCTACACAGAGCCCAGAAGTACTGTGGCCCCACTGCCTGCAAGAGCAGAGAGTATTTACGTACAATGTAGATGTGAAGAAGGCTTGCTTAAATGTTGCAGTTTTACAGGGAGCATAAGGGATGTTCAGATTTCTGCTTTGCCCAGGAGTCTCAGAGCATTTTGCTCTGCCTCTACAGCGCTGCACCCTCATCTGTCAGGGAGGTCCCAGCCCAAAAGCTGAAGGGGCCAGGTAATCTAAATTACATGTTTGTAAAAACGGACTGCAATTAATTATTGTGTATTACTTCATGGAGTGGTTCTGGAACAATACGATCTATATCTGGCAGAAAAATAACGGTAACTTTCCTATAACAGTTACTTCCTATTCCATTAATACTGTACTATGGTCACCTAATATTTTATTGCTGGTTTCAGGTGCAGTACATGCATTAGCCTTAGCACCTTTAGTCAATAAACCTTTTGATGAGTATCTTGATTTATCATCTCATTTTTCTTTGGGAACATTTAAAGACATTTTTGATAAGTTTCACTTTATAAAATAACATAGGTTTCCAATGTGACTCCCTGCAAGCTTTGCTGTCTAGATTGTCTTGGCACAATTTTTCCTTGGACTATAGTTTGGTGGATTTTTTATCCTCCCTGTGGACCATGCTTTTAAATCCAAAGGGCTCTGCTGTCCAGAAGGAGAGGGAACTGTTTAATCTCCACGTAGTTTTAGAGAGGAGACAGAACAGGCAGCCTGCTACCAAACCACATCTCTGTTAAAGAGCTGAATTTCGGTATAAAGTCAGTAGAGGCTGGAAAGGAATTTCCATTGGATGATTCAGAGCTCTTAAATTAGCAGACCACAGTCAGTTGTGAATGTGCCTCAATTTGTGCTAATATATTGTTCAATCCTATTTTCATTCATATTAACCAGCAATAAAACCCCATTTAACTTAAAATATAAAATCAATTTTGATTTAGAAAAGCACAATAAGTATATGTTGATGAATAATGTCTTTTGGACTTCAACCTTGCATTTTATGGATTTTTTAATATATTTTAAAATATGGATATTTCATAAAATTTTGGGTGAAGCCACTGTAAGCTTTAGGGTGGCCAGAAGTGCATTATTGCAACTAATGCACATGTTCATCTCCCACTGATTTTGAATTACTTACGTGAATAGTCTCCTTATACTGTTGTGATGACAATACCACCACCTCTTCCTGATTTATATTCTGTTCCTATAGCAATTTAATTCATTATCCTATTGACTTTCTCCTCTGAAGCTGAACATTAATCTGAAGGTTATAGAGATTTTATTAAACCACCCTTCCATTAGACATGCGTTCCCTCATGTGGTACTTTCTTCAGAGGCCTATTTTTCACCATTAGTAAGCACTGGAGTACACTAAACTTATATTCTGGCTGAAATACTTGAAAATGACCTGCATCATTTCAGGTAAAGTCCCCAAAATGTAATACAGATGGCCATGGCAACTGATAGATCTGAATTCCAGACTTTCTTCTGCAAGCTGTTGGCAGGAGGGCTGGCATGCTGAGACGGGGCAGGGGCAGGCTCAGCCCACTCTCGGCACTGTAACCACCTCTAGGGACATGGTCATGAAGAAGCAGGACATTCCTGTCCTCTCTGATCAGGGACATTGCTAGCTGATGTAATGCACCTTTCCTGAGGAAGATGAGGGGTAATATAAATATTGGCTGAGTGTAGGGAACTGTGTGGAGAAAACAGGGGCTTTTTTGCGCAACTGACCCATAGGTTAGGAAAGGAAGCAGAGTCCTCAGCCAAATGTCACATAAATGGCTTCTAAGAAGTCATACAACATGGAGTTGGCCTATACTTGCTGTCTCTTCTGACATGCTAATTGGCCATGACTTGCTCTGTTTTGCCAGCATAACTAAAGTCATAGAGCATATACAGTACTTTATTGCAGTAAAGGGCTGTTGGTTGTCTTTTGTTTGGTTTTTTTTAGATTTTTTGTTGAGGGTTTTTTTTTGGTATAAACAATACCAACATTAGGTATTTTTGGGGAGGCTATCTGGAACCACACAGGCAAGTCCAAGGTATACAGAAAGTCTCAGTGACAGAGCCACTGCTCCTGATTTAACAATTCAGACTAATTCTGCAGCAGGCTGGATAAAATTATTCCAGCTGGCCAGATGTTTCTCATAAGCTGTCTCTCTGACAGCCCTGCTTCTAAAAATATCAGAAGTTGGATTTGCAACACTGATCTCTCAGATAAGTAATCCTTTACTATCACTGCAAGTCCCACACTCACATAGAATATGCCTGCAGTTAAAGGAATTGCAGTAGCAGTAGAAGGCTAGTATTTCAGAATTTCCAGCTTCCCCCTTTCATTCCCATTTTCTTATATTTTATTTGTTTTTCCTAGTGGCTTTTAGCAGAAGCAGAAATGAATCTCAGTTCCAAACTGTGTATAGCTTGTATTCATTTATCTAGGTAGTATCCTGGCTTTCATTTTACTTCTTATGTAGTGTATGAAATTGTGTATTTATAATCTCTGTCAATGGGTTGAAAAGGGTGACTTGGTGGGCAGAGAATGTTTCTTTCATGTGTTGTGGACTATGGTCTCTTGTTTGAAAGTTTCCAGCTATTGTGTTTGTGAAAAATGCATCACCCCAAATAATTAAAGTCCTTGACTTTCTGCCTTTACATTGATAAGGCTACTATGAAGTAGCGCCATAAAGTGGTTGGAGGTCTCCTGCAGCACGTTTCCTTTTTCTGCTTAGGAAATAAAATTAGTATGTGTTTTTATGACTTTGCCACATGGTGAAGTTAAAGGGTCCCATTTTCACCATGAACTCTTTGGAGCTTGTTACATTTTTATTTTAAGGTTAGACAGTGCCTGAATGACAGCACTCTGGTAAATTCTGCTCTGTTTTGTGCTGCTGCTGTCTGAAAGGAAGATTTTTTTTTTGTTACACGATATGGAGTCTGAAGCATTAAAAACTGTTTTGCATAGAGACATTAGGCAGCAGACACAAATGATTGGTGTCTTAGTTGGGGACTTTGCTTGAGCCAAGATTTTCTTTTAATCATTATAATGCAGTAGGATGCTTATGCAAAGATTAGGGAATTAAACACACTCAAGTATGTATCAAAGGGACAAGTAAATGCTCAATTTAATATTATTTAAGCATTCCAAAACCTGCCCTTCTTCCCACTGTAGCAGTGCCAAACATATTGATGATAATCTGATATGCAGTTTTAAAGCTCTTATGCTCAAACCATTTAAGCATTTGTACAGTTCTTCTGCTTTCTAAAGTGGTAATTAGTGGCTAAAAGGTAACCAGATTATTGTGGAGATCTCTCAACAGCCTTTAACACCTAGTTAAATGTTAAAGATTGTAAATTACAAGCCACACAGTATCATTCAGACCACAGTATATTTTGAAGCAATTTGCTATTTCTAGATTGTTTTTCATGCCATGATACCACTCTGGTGCTCTCTAGCTTGCTCTGAGTGTCTACCCGCTTGCAAAACATCTTCACTAGGCAAAAAAAAGTCCCCAGGAACAAACTTTTTGCTTAGAATATTAGGTGGGATTTCCAGATGTGTAAGAACATTGCAGCTGATTCAAGATATACCAGGGCTGTTTAAAAGCTTCTGCCTTGTCTGCACTTGGATTTCATTTAGGTCTGTTTCAGCCAATGTTGTCCATGCTGGGAGGGAGAGGTGCCCTGACCTCTGCCCAGACTCCCCATCTCTAGACAATACGCTGACTTTAATGTGCATTAGTGAGAATGAGAGGACGGGGATGGATGGGAGTGGAGGGAAGGAGGAGCAGGAATGAGCTGATTGTGATCTTCCTGGGACAGATCACACTTGTTGGGTAACTTCTTCCTTGGGGATTGTTTCCACAGTAAAATAGAGTTTTCAGTAAAACCCATAGTGGGTTTGTCCAACACATAAAACCATCAGTAATGGGGCACATGGGAGTTAAAGGGTAATTAGCAGTCATCCTGTAACCCTGTAATGATTTTTCTCTGGTTGCTTATGCCTGCTAAAGCCTAAGCAGCAAATATTCATTGCTGTTCTTACCTGCGCCACCTAAAATAAACAGTGCACTTAGGCATTTTTTTATCTCTATCCCATCTCCTCTGACAGCACTATCCAATGCAGAAGTGATAATAATTAGCAGCAAGAGTTTTGAAAGCATATGTTGTGTTATAAAGACATGTACTCTATCATAAAGTCAGTTTGCTTGTCTACAGTTTTCTCACTGTAGTTTTGACAGCTGTAGACATTACATCTTCCAGTGCTGAGAGCTTATTGAAAATCACTTATTGAAAATATACAGGCAGCACGTGTTTGGATGGATGTATATTCTAAGAACACCGTCAGCTGCCATCCTTCACTGAAAATTTGCAGCCATACGATTCAGCATGATTGATTTGAACCTGTGCTTGTGCTTTGGAAACAATGTGTTCTATAAATAAGACTTAACTGTAGAGATGGAGGTTCAAATTAGTAATTAGTACTTGACCTTATTGGAACTCTCCTGTCTGGCTGCCCAAAATGGCTGTCTGAAACTTTGAAAAATGTATACGCAAAGGATGGAATTCATCTCTCCATCTGAAACAGAGGTGTCCAGCCTAGGCTGCTTGGCCTGTTGGATCTGCACCGTTGTCAAGGGAGATGCATCTCTGGAGTGATTTATCCTGTTCTAGGAGATGTGTCTCTGGCTATCAGGAATTACCATCCTCTAAAGATGCTAATCTCTCTTCACTGCAGGAGGAATTCAGATAACTAGGTGGATTCTGCATATACTGTGGATCCAGCTGTGTGTGACTGATTGACTGACAGCAGTTTCCACTTAGCTTGGTTTTCTTCTTTTATTGAGAAAGACTTGAGATCTCTGTTAGCAAATAATACCAAACATTAATAGTATTTAAAAACTCCTTTCAAAAACCAGAAGAGCCTAGTTAAGTGTTATTATTAAGTACTGCAAAACAACACTCTACATTTTTACCCTTTGTTATAGTCTATTACTAATAAATGTATAACTTAAGAACTTTTTTAAAAATTCATGAAATTATGCTGATAGATCATATCAAATGCCATGCTATCTTTCAACCAGATTTTTACTTTTCTGTTCAGCCAACTGGCTTTTGCTAGAATATTGCTCTTCTGTAAATCTGATCAGCAAAGCAAAGACCTTATTAACTACAACATACTTAACTTTCAGCTCTTAAATGAATAAAAAATTATATGTTCACTTATCATAGAATTTAGGGAAGGCAACCAGAAGTCAGTTGTGCAAGGCATGAACAATTTCATGAACAAGCTGCCACTGGCTATATTATACATCTATGTAGCTTATAAAACAAAGCAAATGATTACTATCGATTATAATACCATCATTTGACAACTCTGCAATTAATTTCCTGCTCTTAAATAACTGCTGTTGCAGTGCAAAGAAAATGCCATGCATTAACTGACTCATCATCAGAGTCTCTGATAGAGAGTACAGATGGTAATTTGCTTATTCATCTCCAAGAAAATTAGTGCTTTATTATGAAAAAATATTCATCTTGGTATTCTGAAAGAATGGTAGGATACCTTGAACATCTTTAAAAATAATCTCTACGGTAATATACAGTTATTCTGAAGCATTATTTTAGTTTTAAGATTTGTGGAGCAGAGTTGTGTGCTAGATAGTTCCAGATGGGACACTACAAACCCCATGCATTTCTTCTATGTAAAAATGTTCCTACATAAGAAGAATGGAAAGATTCTGCTTTGTCTACCAGAAAGCCTGCGAACTTTACTACACATCTTGAAAAAGTACTCCATATACAAGAGTAAAATATTTATCCAACAGGAGTAATGGGCTACCCATCCCAGCTATCAGGATCATTAAGTTATGGTCTTTTCTGGGATACTTACAGACATGTATTGAACATACCAATTCTGCCAGGGTTTACTTGTGGAGTTAACTTTATTTCTTGAGCAGACTTCTGTGGAGCCATCTCTAAAATTAAGTATCACCTGATTTTTATATGAATTAAAGGCTGAAAAAACCTCATCGTAAAGTGTTACACATCAGTGAGCAACGAAAGCAGCAATTTTATAAGAGCTTGGAGCACTTTCAGTATTACTTTGTGGTTAATCTCGTGTTTGCATTTACTAGGGATATAAAGGACCCACCAAAAAATACTTGATTACTTTGTCAGTAGTGCATATGAGAATACAGGGTGTCTATGCATGCGATAAACACAACAGTTTCATTTTTAGATATGAGTCATACAAGTTGCAGTGCATGGGCAAAAAAAAAAAAAAAGAAGAAAAGTTAGTCCCTGATTTTCAGAATGGATAAAGGGAAACCATTTTTATGAGTACAAATTAGTTTGCAAATACTTTCAGACAGAAATGGAAAGTGAGTAATTCATAGTGGTTCATTTGTACCTCCAAACTCATTGACGTACCTCCCCAGAGAAAGCCTGTCCATTGAGTAGGTGCTCTGATCCCTGGCTGTCTTCACTTCCAAAGTGTAACCGGATTTCCTCTAAGCGGTGACTGTATGTCATGGGGCCTCCAGAGATGTTGACCAAATGCTCTTTGTCTAATCGTAGAGATACATGTCTCCCTGTATTATACATCGTCCCACTGACCTAAACAAAATGGAGGGGAAAAAAAAGCGCATTTTTTCAAAATAATTTGTAAATCCTAGAAACTAGTTATATGTACTTCAAGAATTTGCTCTTTCCACAGCTTCATTTAAATGTAGTATTACATCTTACTCTTGCGAGAGGAAATACGCAACCTGAGGTTATACTTCAACTTCTGCTTTGAATCTCATACTGTATATTCAAATATTTTGTTAAATCCATAGGTATGTATTTTAGCCAGGGGCACATGGTTAACACAGTGAATAGGATCATTATGCTTCTAAATAAGTAGGCTTTTAAAATATTTTTTATGCAAGGTCTGAATAATGGCTTCACTACAAAATTTCTGCACTGCAAATGGGAACATTTCATCTGACACAAATTATTTAAGTACACTTGAACAAATCTGAAATTTAACTCATTTTTTCCTTCTTTTAATATTTATAACAAAGTTATCCAAAAGTAAAGGTGCTGCACAAAGCAGAAGTATAATTATTCATAAATAGGGGGTCTTACTCCTACTGGAGCTACAGGTAAAAACTTTCATTATCCTCCTCTGCAAGTCTCTTTGTTTTGTTATGAATATTTTATGTTTACAATTGCCAGATTTTAGCCGTAGCAGTACAGAATTAATTACAATTTGATCATATACCTCTAGTTCCTAGTATGTTGTGCTTCATTTGCAAACTGATTTACAGCTGCTGTAATGAAAAAGAAAATGATTGTGGAAATTTTTCATGTGGAATATAATTCTGTCATAATTTCCACTGTCATAGAAAAAATTTCCATAGCAAGAGGTGCCTTAATTTATGCCATTAGAAAGTGAAATACGCCAGTTTGAGTTAAAGTAGAATTGTGATTTATTTAACAGCATTCTGCATGGATACAAATGGTGCACTCAAATAACATTCATTTAATTTAAGAAGAGGAAGTGTAGCAATAATATGCTTTGTTGCACTCGCATTTAAAATTAAAGACATGAGTATTATGTATTAAAACCTCTACTACATCAGTACTATAGTAATTAACGTTGCTGCAGTGTCATTTTATCTGTAATACTAATTACTGAGTTTAAATGACCTGTTTTCTTGCACAGTACGTTGTAAAAAGTTACACTGAACAGACTGTGCAATAGAAATAAATGGATGAGATTAAACAGCTTTTGATTGTTTTGTTTTTTAAAATCTGATACAAATGTTCTATTTTTTTGTTTATTGCAATTCAAAATAAGCAGTAATAAATTTCTTGTGAAAAGTAATAAACACAAATACTCCTATTCACTGCAAATAAAACACAATGATCTTATTTATAAATGTTCCTTAGTTTTTGTGCTTGACTTTGCATCCATAATAATTAAATACCAAGTTTAGTTTAATAGGTGGAAGAAGGTCAGTTTATTGAATTCAGTTTCAGTACACTGCATATGAATGACATAAAACTGCTACTCATACGTAACAAATGTAGTTTAAAAATAAATAGGAGAAAATGGCTTAAAGCTTTTATTTACATTTGGAAATTCAGGCTTCACTGAATGCTCAGTTAAATTTAGCAACTATGCAAAATATTCAGAATCCATTTTCTTACTTAAATTGGCACAAATCTCAAATTTGGTTACCATTATTTTCTATCTCAAGGTAAAAGTGACCTAAATAACCCCTAATATGAATCAAGTAAGTCTCCGTAGAGCAGAGAGGGGAAATGATGAGGCAAATGCACGAACAGGAGTAACATTTGTCTTTCTCATTTCCCGCCTCATAAAAATGCACTGCTTGTCCTGAGATTATATTGACTATCTTAAAACAATTTCCCTACTGTAGAAATGTCCTGCACAGGCACACAGACTTGTCAGCAGCAAGGACAAAGTCCAACATCTTCAATATAAAAAATGCAAGGTCTTGCCTTTTTACCTCCTGTTTTAGGTTTAAGTGAAACACTAGTTTTTTTGTTGTGAGTGTATGCCCAAGGGAGGAGTAGCTGCGGAAACCAGTCCTGATTCAGGACTAAATTGCACCCAATGTGTCCATTTCTTTTCTTTAGAGTGTCAGCACGTACCACCAGTACTAGGAGCTTTTGGTGGGTACTTCTTTTATGTGCATTTGCTTATTACAAGAATATAAATGGCTTGTATTTGTCATCTATTCAGATTACATCTGATTGAAATATTTAGGAAACTTTTTTTTTACTTTCTGGAGACTTTCTGAGTAGCTAAGATTGTATAGTAGGCTTCATTATTCACCATAATGCTATGTGAAATCCTTTATTGCTGTTCAGGATATTGTTTGTTTTGTATACAAACCCAGGATCTTATTGCATTAAAAGTGTACATTTCAAATATAACCATTTACAGCTGTAGGACATAGTATCACATAAGTGCAATCAGCTTCTTTTTGCAAGTTCAAAGTCCACAAATGCATTATACTCAGTAGGAAAGCATCATGCAAAAAACAATGCAAGAAAAAATTGATTCCATTGTTTTCAGCAGAAAATTGAGTTGTCTTTTCACTACGTGCAGCTTTAACTGCTGCTAGAGAAAAAGAAGGATCTGATCATATTCACTATTTGAACCTACTGATAAAAGAAGGATTTTCTATATTTCATGATACTGAGCCATTAAAGTGATGGTGCAATCTCCCTCTAGAACATCAAAATGAGTTGGTTTTGTGGAAAGCAAAGTTGCATGTGGTCTTGTAAAAGGCCGCAGGCACAGAAGTTAACAAGGAGGGATTTTCTTTATCTTGTACATTCTCTTAAAAGATAAACAGCATGAAAACAGGGACTTCTTATGGGAAAGATATTGACTCTGCCTCATACAGTCAACAATATCTGCTACCCCAGAAAGCACAGTATTTATTTCTTATACCATTCTGTGGATTAGATAAAATACTATAGAGTAGTTCAAAAGGATAATGTAAAATCTGTTAAGATCTATATAAATATTTCCTTAATGTGTCAGACTAATCTTTAGTGCTAAGTCCTTCATAGTGATGGCTTTTGCATTACTTCTTGCTCTGCTATTAAGTTACCCTTTTTGTTCTGTGTTTCTGTTTGCCTTGGGCGTCATATAAAGACAAAAATATAGCAAAAAAGCTCGGGGGAAAAGAAAGAGCTCTAAATCTTGCCCTCCAGTTTTTCAAAAGGATCAATATTCACATTAATCTTATACAATAGAAATGAGACTGCAGTAAAGAACAGATATATTAAAATGTCAGTAAAAACTTATCTGAGAAAACAGACAAGTCCAACGTTGTCAAAGTTAATGATCGTACCGTGCTTTTCATTCACCCCATTTTCCTCATACACCAAGAAATGTTTCCAAACAGGTAATACTACCTGTGGCAAAATCCCCAATAGAACAGAGCATGTTGATGGGCTTCAACTTTAATTGTGGAATAGTTCAACTTCGGTAGACTTTAATTAAATTATTAACATATTCCTGATGTAGTTATTTTCATTTAATCTCATTCATTTTAATTCTTGCTTCACAGAGCTTTGTGCTCATAATTCCCCAGCAGTGTTATTCTCTCTCTTTATCTCGATGCAAGACAGCCACACAGGCACATGCTGCTAAAACATTCTAGACTACATTTCTAAGTAAGATCTGAATACTCCTGTGGTATCTGTGTATAACTTTAGTCTTCTGGTCCTAATTCTGCTCTTTGAAAGGTAGAGAGAAAAAAAAAAACAACCTAATAAGGACAAACATTTTGATGCATGTTTATCTTGAAACTC
Source organism: Scolopax mira (assembly GCA_004320125.1). Lineage (NCBI taxonomy): Eukaryota > Metazoa > Chordata > Aves > Charadriiformes > Scolopacidae > Scolopax > Scolopax mira. Next base: position 39,953 of record BJBW01012120.1, read on the forward strand.
TACAGACAATTATGACTATTAGGAAAAAAGAAACAAACAAAAAACAACCCCCAAATATTTTTTTCCAAATGATGTTCATTTTCTTAAATGATGTTCTTTTTGTTGTGTCCTAGTTAACTGCGTACCTTGTTCACTTCTTTTCTGTCACAACTAGTCCTCAGCTAAGTGTGTTTCAGAACTTCCTTTGTGGCCTATATCATTACAATACAGTCTGTGTTAAAATAGTCTTCAAAACCCTGAGCAGAAGTGACAGAAAAAGAAGCTTGCTTCAGGGCTGTGCTAGAAATGTAAGCAGGGGATGCAAGAGGAAAGGAGAAGCAGCTGAGATGGATTCTTTGCCTTTCAAACCCATGCTACGTTCACAGTTCCCTGCCACCTTTCTTCACGGGTAGCACAGGCTCTCTGCTTCCTAGTGTGTTTTGGATTTATTCAGGTAAGAGAGGTCTGAAGATTAGTTCCAAGAACATTTTTAAATTTGTATCAGTACCTGCCAGTGGAGCAGCACTGAATGTAAGGAAGCAAGAAAATCAATCGCGTATGGCTGCCTGCTGTGGTGTCCTTGGATCTTATCTGCAATATTCAATGTTCCTTTCTTTAGGATGAAAATAGATACAGCCCAAAGAAGGCCTAGTACTCTGTAGGGAAGCAAAGTCAACAAGAACTGAAGAGTGTTTTGAAGGTGTTGTAGTGCCCCAGTTTTATATCCTGCAATAATCAAGTTTCTATCATCTGCCACCTGGCTTCCATATTTTCCTCTCAGAGTCCTATATTCCAGAGGAACAGGAAAGCAGCTCTGCAAGCTCAGGGAGTGGTGGGCGTTCCTCCCATCAGCAGCACCTGAGCTACTAATGGCACCTACTTTGCCATTACCTTTGGTTTCTGCCATTCAGTGTCCATGTAGTGACTGCAATGGGTGGCCCAGTGAGTGCAGCATGGATCCTACAGAACTTGTAATGTGCCACTGGTTTTCTGCTCAACCTCTCTCCCTAGCAGGTTCATGGAGGCACAAATACCCCATGGAACATTAAAATGTTAATGCTAATATTAAACTGTTCCTAGGATCTGACATCTAGGGGTCTCAAAGTGCTTAAAAAAATGTAAAAATAAATTTGTAATTTAATTTTGTCTCACTGGGGTAAGTCAACCTTAATGCCAGGTGGTTTTATTTTCTTCCTGACAGTTAGACAGGATCATCCTTTGCAAAATTTCTCCCTGTAGCTCAGGTCACCTGAACTTGAGTTTTTAAACTGAATCATGTTGTTCTGAATCCCCCAAGCAAGTTCCTTTCTTTTAATGTTTTTTGATTGTTGTTCCAAGTATCCTAACCAGACCATATTCTGTGATAAAAAGTATTGTCCTCATTGATTAAATTGATTGTACTGTAGCAAGTACCTTATATCTCTCTTAGGCAAAGCTGGAACTGCTTCAGGGTTTGAAAACAGAGTTGACATAGACTTCAGGGCAAGTCTGTGATTTGAAATCTGACTTTAGGGAGAGTGACGAATCGTCACATCAAACTCCAATTTTAAATGTAACCTGCTAAGGCACACTGCTTAACTCTCTGCAGCAGAATCACATTCCCTTATTTCAAAGCAATGGCTATACAAGAAAAAATATTTTCTTCATATTCTGTTTATGGCATCCAATTAGTTTTAGGAGTAGTTTTATGCTGTTGTCTTGATTTTCTGACTGTTGTTAAAGGGGACCCAAGCCGAAAAATAAAACAGTTTTACAGTTACTTCAAAAATAACTTTTGAAGTTATTTAACAGTTGTTTAAAAAGGGTATTCCTGTTTGTTAAAGTCTTCTTTTAAAGAGGAGATTGACATAGTTAAATAGGAGACAATCATTCTATAGATTTTCTTGTCCTGCAGCATCCTCTCTGTATGTACATATAGAGACACATGCACACACATAAGATTTTTTTAATTGTTTAAAAAAAAAGTTTTCTACAGAGTCTTCAGTTTTATTTCTGTTTTTGATTTTTATTTTTCATAATAATACTTTGCGTATTTGTTTCATAATAATTTCATAGTATTTCTTTCATAATAATTTGAATATTTATTTTTCATAATACTTCTCCCCTGCCTTCATCTTTACTCTTAATCATCTTGTGCAGCAGTATACAAAGAAATTGTGGAGACACTGCCAGTATAACATCATTTTCAAAATCCTGTTTACAGTAAACAGCGTGCTTACCCACCTTCTAAATCATGATCTTCTATAGATTTGTGTCTCTTATAAGTGTCTCAGGACTTTAGACATAGATACATATTCAAAGTATTTCATGCTTTATTTTTAAAGATAATTTTAAGGCAAATTCCAGCTGTTCCCTGTGAGCTGAGAGCAGTGCTTCTTGCTGCCGGCAGAGAGCACTGATGACCCATCCCATATAGCTCTCACCTATATAACACGGGAAGCCAGGAAGAAAATTAAAACTAATCTTTTTTGTGTGACATGGCTGTAATGTGTGGCTTTAGTTTCAGAAGTGGTGGTTTCAGCTGTGGGACAGAATTGTGGGGTCTGTTGCATCAGTCAAGCAGGTTTCTAGTCTATAACTGAGTGTTTGGAGACTGTGGGCTCAGCAGGTTGCTTGAAGGCCATCAGATAAAATCAGTACCTTTTCTGGCAAGAATCCAACAGCTCTTACTCTGTGTTTATTAAAAAAAAAAAAAAAAAGAAAAGGTGGAGGGAGGGGGGAATTAAGGAAATACCAGAGTTTTGATACAGCCACTTACTGGGAGGGAGCTGCAGTATAATTGCTGAGCTTTGAAGAACAACAGGCATCACCATCAATATTTGATTAAAAAAGGCCCGTGTGAAAAATGTGAAATATAAAAGAGAAATGTAAAGATTAAAATAATCTTTTCATCTTCTTAGCTGAAAAAAAGTTTTTAAAAATGAAATTATGTTAATGAGCCCAACTAACCCTTTTTCCTGCCTAATGTAATGTGTTACAGTATGAGCATACGGCATGACACCATTTCCTTTTTAAATCACTATTTTCAGTAAGAATCTTTCCCATTCACTGCTCAGCAGTTTTGCCTGTTTACTTCCCTTAAGTGGCTGATCTGTAAAAAACTTGGAGCAAATTTAATAAATTAAATATTCAGGCTTAGTGACTAATGAGCACAATATGTCAATATTCAGTGATCAAAATAATGTGCTTCAATAATGTATACACCATTCTGTAACAAAAATATAATTTTAATAGAGGGACCCGCAGGGTCATGGTTAGTCTGAGATAATTATATGCCACAGGATGTGAATGAATGAAACTGCTTCTAGGACATCGGTAATACCCCACAGAGTCTATTTGCCACATGCTGCCTTTTAGGGATAATAAAGTGCTTTATTGTATTTCTACTACTCTATTAAGGCAATGATTTTTGCTTGTTAGTAACTATGAAGCCTAAAGCAGATGCAGCCAAATTTATGATGTCTTGCATTAACGATTGCTGTATGTGTTGATGCTGGCTTTACAGTGAAATTGTGCTCTCCTTAATCTAAAATATTCCAACGACATTTAAACCATATATAGCAGGTAAACTTAATCCCAGAGCTTTTATTGGCTTTTTATGAATTAAAATAAAATTATTGAAATAGGCAATCAGAAAAACTGGCCTCTGTGACTGGACAAGGGATCTGCTTCCACCAGTGCTGGCTGAAGGCCTGAGGGATCACTGAGGATTTTAAGTGGGCAATATATCTTGCTGCTCAGAGCTTCCTGCATGGAGGCATCAATTACATGCTGTTTGGAGGGAAAGAAGAAATAATGAAGAATGTTTTGCTGTAGGAAAGCAGATTGGATCTTATCTTGAAAGCTAGAGCCTGAATATTTGCAGGCAAACTGAAGCCACAGAGGAGGAATGTGTGAGAAGCAGTTACGTTGCAATGTGACCTTAGGTTCTTGCGTGCACCAGTAACCATGCATCACGCAGTTACCCAACAGATAAGGCAGCAATAATCACAGCGATCTTCAGACAGGTAAAATAGCGTAGGGATCATGTCAAGTTCCAAGTTCTTTGTGATCGTGTGTAGAATGGGGCACAGTCTCCATGCTAAGACCACTGACGTTTTTTTTTTAAATAAATACTATTAGTGCATCCGTAGCACGGATGGCGTTACTGTGACTTTGGTTTATTAACAGAGAACCCAAGTTTGTTATTAAGTGTTGTGTGCCTGTGTCATGCTCTCGTGTTTAAAAACGATGTTTTGGGGCATTCTAAGTTAGATGCAATCCTGTCTGTTTGCAGAACTAGATTCAGCAATTCACAATCCTGTCTTTCTGTAGCCACCTTTTTACCACCAATGACAAGGCTCATCCTGTGCTGTGACACAGTTACAAGCAAAAGTAAAGAAAGAGGGAAAAATTACATTTGCATGTTTCTTTTAGTTCATTAACCTTAGTTTAGAATTGGGCTAAATAAACAAGTAATTGAGAGAATAACTGCGGCTTCGAGAACTCATTACCCTAATTTAGTCTAGCAATCTGTGACAAGATTTTAGTTTGAAGAATCTGCATTAAAAACTGTGTGAAGGCTAATTTTTTTCTCTGATAAAGGGATGTCAAAAGAGCTGTCTTTTCAAAATATGAAGGCTTACATATATTTTTAAAAGGTTGCAAATGGTGCAGAAGCCTATAAACTTGTGAGAAATCCAGAAAAATGAAAAATTACTCTTTCCATTTTTTATGTGGGTTTAAAATGTAAAACTGAATATGCTAAATTCCTGAGTTCTAATTGAGTCCTTTTTAGTGAGTGACATTGAGATGCACTGACCTTTGGTAGCTGCCTGGATTTCAGAGCTCTTCTTTCAGAGAGCAATTTGGTTGAAATGCCAGAGGTTTTCCAATGGAATCCAGATCACATGGAAATTTACAGGATGTTCATTGAAATTAGTGTATTTCACCTTCCTTAAGTTTTCCATATAGCAAGACAGGCTTTACACCTTATATGCTTAATATCTTATTTGATAAATCGCATATTAACAAATTTATTCAGACTTTCTAGTATCTTTATTTTGCTTATACATTTTCTTCAGTACTTTTGTTCCTAATGCAACTTTTAAAAGAAATTTCCCCACTGAACAGATGAGATATAGCTAGTTGATTATTTTAAATTCTTTTTCAAGCTGTTGGTATATCTTCTACTTTACTATTTGTATATAGCATTAACAAAAAGGCTATGCTAAATTAATCTGGGAAATATCTTTCAAGCTAAGTGGTCAAATAACACTGTAGTGTTGTGTAGACTATTAATGCACTCATCATTTTATTTACACACACCTATATATCTTTGTATTCATACACATGCATCTCTATATATGTATGTATCTATATATATATACAGAAATCTTTTTTTTAACCAACTTCTGTGAATAGGAAAGAGAAAAAGAACTGCCCTCACACACAAGCCTAGATTAATAAGTTGGCAAAACCCTCTTGGTATTTGCCTGCAGTTTGCTGTCTGACTGACTGAGAAGCACACAGTGTTCTGAGCAGGTAAAGGATGTGCATTGGAAGTTCATCTGTTTTACACTACAATCAAAGCATACTATTATTAAGTTCAATCATACAATTTTATAGGAGACAGAAACTCCCATTTGTTGTAGTTCTTTATTTCTCTATTTTTCTGCTGCCAGGAAGTTCTAAATTTCTATGCCTATTAAGATTTCATAAACCCTCTAAAATAATGAAATGACCGCTACTGCTGTTTGAAGTCCCCTGACTGCTACCCATGAAATTCTAAGAACGCGCAATTTACAGTGTCTCATTCGTGGTGTAGCCAGAGAAGCATGGTAATACTTTACTGAAATTATAAGTCAGTGCAAATGAAAAGAAGAATCCATAAAATTCAGCTTTTTAGCCACAAAAGGGACAAAAGTTTTCTCAGCATTTTTAGCAGAGTTGTAACAAGTTTTTGAAAGCAGTATATTTGACAATATCAAGCTGCCTCACAAATCTCTGCCAAGGAAAAAATGCATAGTTATTGCAAAATAATTTCCTGAGCTCTGTATCTCTGGAGGTAAACTGGTATTTAGATAACTTGAAATTTGACCTCAATAAAATTCATTATGTGTCAAGGCAAATCCTTTGTGGCATGCAAAAATCATGAGCTATTCTGCCTGGTAGCATATTTCACTGCGGTTTTTTGAGCAGCAGTAGAGAGCTGTTTTGTCTTGGCCTGCTTTTTGTAGTTCTTTAAAGAAGGTGAATAATTAGCCCTTCCAATTACAAATATTACTGTTCTTGTTTAACAGAGGACTGCTTTGCTTTTCTCATTTTATCTGCCTCAAAAGCACTTGTGTTCCATTTTATGTTGAGAAAACAGTAGGACTGCGGTAGAGGTAGAAATAAAAGAAAACCAAACAGGTCTTATCCTGAACCTCTCTTTCCTTTTCCTGACGTTTCCACACTTCAAAAAACCACAAACCCATGTTTTTTGAAACAGAGCTCCCTAAAGAATTAACAATTCCAGCTTAACTAGTAGAATCTTCTCCATGTTCCAATGCCTCTAATTCAACTCTATCTGAGAGTCAATGTGCAAGTTGGGCAGTAGACTGGAGAACTGGGGCTGCAGATGAATTGGAGCTCCAGGGGAAATGGGAGACCAGAGGCAGCCCTCACCTCCTCTGGTGTATCCAGACTCATTATGTGTGTACATAATGGGGGATGTACAGGGGATGTACATACAAACACCTCTCAATCATCCCTAAGAATTCACTTATGAATGCTCTTCTGCTAAAACTTGATCAAGAGATTTTGGTTTTATTCCATTTGGTTATTTTTTTTGTTTGTCTGGTTGTTTTTTTTCCCTCATTCCACTTTACCTGCTGTGTTTATAGATTGCATGGCCATGGGGGAAGAGCTGTGTCTGTTCAGTATTCTGAGCTTCGGTACAGCTCTGTGTATACTGGAGCTGTGTAAATTATCATTTTCACAAGTAACCAAAATGACACAAAAACTCTGAATACCAAGAAGCAATTTTTTTCCTCTTGCATCATTCCCAAGCATGTTTTATTCCATGCAGAGTGAAAGACACTTTTTTTGCTAGCTCAAATCATAACAGAATGGTGAGAAACTATTCTGAAAAATGCTATTAGAAAAACAATTTTTGCATCGTGCCAATTTACCGTCAGTCTCCCTCTGTTTTCTTTGTCACTGGTCTTACCAAAATACAGATTTATCTGGCTTTGCAGAAGAGTCCATGAGGAAAAGAGATAGGAGTTATGGGATAAACCTAGGCAGGAATCAGCATATGACTAAATGCTTTTCCATTACGCATGTAATTTAGACTAGATAGGATCTTACATTTCCAGACACAAAAGACAAGTTCATTTTTAAGAAGTTTTATCATATATATTTGTAGTGGGTCTGGTGGGGAAAGGGTTAATTGTTCCCAGGACCTAGCAGGGACACAGGTATTCCATCCCATGAGCCATGCCCACGGGGGTGGCTGGAGCTAGCTGGGGAAGGGCAGGGACAGGAGGTGGGGGAGGAACAGGAAGTCCCCCCAGGGAAGAAGGAGCAGGGGGAGCAGGGCGGTTGGGGGCGTCCCGGGTGTGGTCGGCAAGTGGCGGTATCATAATCGTGGTTGTATATTCCTCTGTCAGCATTATTGTTGTTGTTTCCTGCGCCTTTTGCTGTTCTGTTAAATTGCCTTTATCTCAACCCACAAGTTTTTGCCTTTTTCTTTCGATTTTTCCCCTCCTGGCTGTGGTGGCAGCGGGGGCTCTGGTCTGCGTGAGCTGCTGCCACATGGTCCTTTGTTGCCGTCTGAGGCCACACCACGGCAATATTCTAAGGAGTTTCAAGAATGTTTAATCTGTTGAAGCAATAATGTTGACAAGTTCATCTTTATTATCTTCCCACGATGAATATTTTAAAATAGTAGTTCATATTCAGCTCTGGATCAGCATTCACATTTATTAGCATTTGCTTTCCCTCCTGGTTTTATATATTTTTCCTTCTTTATAGCATGCAAACTGGAGGCTGATTGCTCCCAAATGCCTGTGAAGAGGTATCTTTCCCAGCTCTGGGTGTTTGCACATGCACTTGTGTGTTCATTTGCATTCCTATTTGTGATGAATTCTAGCTAAGAAGTTGAATGGTACTGAACAACTTATTATAAGTATAAAGGCAGCCTTGCTGTCTTTATCCTAGATGAAGATGAGTTTTAGAGTTCATTCTTGCACTCATGTTGTTCACGACTTTAGTAAATACTTTAAATGTCCTTATGTTCTTAATACCTAGATAGGAATTAACACAGAAGTTGAACTGGAGCATTCAAAAATTTATTCTTGCAAATCAGAGTAAGTATTTCTTACAAGATGTTAATTAAAATTTCAGCACACTTTGTACTTTTGACAATTTTAAATGCACGGATTCTGTATAATGGGTCTGCCCCTGAGCTCCTGAAATCTATGAGCAGTCCCCATTTTTAATATCTAAATGGTGATTGATAATAGTCTAAAGTAAAGAAGTGCTTCCAGGCCTTCACTTACAGAAAAATGTCCACTTCCTGATGTAATTGAAAGATTTGTAAGTCTATTGTGGTTTATGTCTTATTATTTTCATACCAACTATTTCTAAAGTCTAGATGATGCCTAATAAACAAGTCCTTTAATTATAGGTCAGAGATGGCCCCCCATGGTAAGGGAAGAGGGATGGTGGTTTTCTTAATTTTTTAATTTGGGTTTCCAACAACTGATTTCTTTATGTGTGGAAGACACTTAAGCACTGTCACCATTTAACAGGCAGAGACCTGTTACCTCTGGTCTAGATCATTTGCTAGAGATGGTGCACACAATACTTCCAGATAACATTATCGCTAACGACATTACTCGGAGAGGAAAGGTCATGGAAACCCAGTGGCTGGGTCAACATGGAACATTAAAAAAGTTGCCTGTAATTGCATAAATATTTTTCATCACTGTTGGAATTTATTTTTACTTTTGTCTGAACATATGAAAGCTTTGCACACATTAAGGAATATCACAGTGTCTTCAAACACTGTGCTCAGTCTACCTACTGGAAAAGGCTTATACACCTGAGTGAGTATTTAGATTACTCTTTGGTTAAATGGGCAGAAGATTTATATGATGATACCGTATCTGTAAAGAAAGCAAAGAAAATAGAAACAATGCAAAATTCTTACGCACATTAGACTGTAGGGGAAACCATCCTAAAATGTTTCAGTTTGAAATGGAAAAACGTTTTTCGTGTTCTAACTTCCACCTCAAGAGTGAGTGTAGCTCATGTATTAAAACTGTGCTTTTTTATAAATACCAATCCATTCTGGGACTAAAAGCATATACATAATAATCCCAATATATTGGTGTTTATTTACATGTCTTGTTAGGGATAGGAATTCAGGGTGTAACGCCAGCTCTTTTACAAAACCATTACTTTTTCTTTTTTCCAGCCAGCTTATTATTTCCTAGCACAAAAAAAAGACTTGCAACATAAATTTACAGAGGATAAAGCATAGCAGAACCACCAAGGTATTAGTGAACTAAATGTGATATATACAAGCTGACAATTGACAACATAGAAATAGGTATTGAGTGAAAACCTGAATAAAAATGTTATGGCCAAATCACCTTTAAGGGATTTCAGATTTCTGGTTTAAATACTGTTGCTTGTTGTCTTTTTCTTTTATATATTAAAAAAAGTAAAATTAATACTCCTAAATCCCTGCCTTTCATTCCCTGTATGTCCTGTCACACAAAAGCAAAACAAAAATCAAACCTACAGCTTCTGAGATAATAATTCTACATTCCAGGCCAAACAGTGTTCCTCAAACTCTGGGCTCTGATGCCATCATACTGAAATGAGGAGGCACAAAGTGACAAATGTCAGTAATTTAATTCCCCCCAGGCATGGGCCTGCCAACTCCTTTCACTAGCCAGCAGCAGCTCAATCCCTTCAAGGCAGTGGAGTCCATCAGAGGGAACTGCAGACACATGAAGACTGATGAACCAGAAGTGGCCTATACATGCTGGAAATCTGATCTAGGTCAACTTTTTCCACATCTAGGCACCTTAGCAGAAATAACCTCATTCTCAGAAGTGCTGAGTAAACAGAATTCTCTAACTTATAATGTTTCAATGGAGAGGGCTGCTTTTAATAATCCTAGGGAAATCCTAAATATGTCCCTTAGGCTCTTAGGAAAATGCTAACCATAACCTTTTCCTCTGTAATTGTGCAATGCAATAGTTTTCCCTTCCTCTTTCAGTGATTTCGTTAGTTTGGTCTCTTTTTTACTGTCCTATATATATGGGTAGTCAGCACAGTTACAATTGTACGTCTGCTTTTCCTATAGCACTTGTTCCTATGTACCTCTGCAGCAAATTAAATTCATTTGGGAAAGTCCTCAGGGTCTTCTGCTCTTCTGGGTGTTCTGTTCTGTGTCTCTGTTCTTTGTGATGTTTGCAGAAGAATTTCTGTATGCTGTTTGCAATTTGCTGTCTGCAAGATACCTAAATCCTGACAAAAGCACGTAGCACAGGAATGTGTGTGTCCTACCCAACTAAAATTGCTCTGTGAATGTTCAGCCTTTCATTTCCATGGGGCGGTGCTTCGTCCAAGCCAGTGAATACATTTTCTCCTGATCAGGGCTGTGGGACAGATTATAAATTCTTACCTGAGCATGGATCTGGTAGTGCTGTAAGAGCATATGACACAGGAACAATTCAAAACACATTGTCAGTACTGTCCTACCTTCCTTTCTGAGTTTGAAAGGATGAACATACCGTTCTGTATCTCTACTGTACTTACAGCCTGGTATTCTGCTGCAATCAGCAAAGGCAAGTTCAGGTGACAGTTGTCCAGACAGTTGTAAATTTGACTCCTTATTAAAAAACCTCCTTATCTTTAAAGAAAATTCCTCATTAACTGTAGGAAAATCTAGAAACTTCTCTAGAAAGCACTGGAAAACATCCATTACGACACTTATACAGGATCCTGAAACTATTTTGCAGAATTTTATAGGGATAGAATTCTCTATCACACGTTTCACATGTGCCAAATCGGGAGACTTCAGATTCTGCTACCGGGTATCTGTGGAGGAGGGTATTAGAAAGTTCAGTAGAAAAGATTAGTATTTGTCTTGTTAAGACTGCAGGGTGGCATCATTCAGCATGCTTGGCTGACTGTCTTGCCTCTATATTTGTTACAGCAGTATAAGAGGCCTATCCATTTATTTTCTGTATTAATTAAATAAATTAGAAGACACTATATCATTAACTAGTACGGAAAAAACCCCCACCTTTTGATTGTAATTGGAGAACCAGTACATATTCAAAATATTTATCTGCAATACTTTTGTTCTTATTCCTGGAATGTGCCCCCTGCCCTAGCCACAAGGTAGTCATGAATCCTCCTGCCCCCAGCCCAGCTATATGCAAATGGAATAAATCCACAAATAAAACAGCACCAGTTATAGCAAAAACATTGAACAAATCCTTGTGAAGTATAAACAAAGCATGGATTAAAATCCTGGATGACTGGACCAACTTCACATACTTTTAATGAATATTTTAGCTGAATATATCAGCCCAGACAGAATAATTGTGTGGTTCCAGCATGCGGACACAGTAACAGCAAACCCATCAATGTGCTGCTTCTAGCAAATCAGAGAACTAAGACTTAATCTACATCATCTACAAGCATGTGTGCAGAAAATGTGTAATGCTAGATCTTGCTATGAAAAAGAAGATTAAGGATGAAAAAGGATTAGAAATTAATTAAGGAGCTTCTTCATGTTTCCTGATATCTTTCTGATCTGTGACCAGCCTATCTTCAGGGTCTCTGCTACTGATGCAGTTGTTAGTGCTAGTTCAAACCATGAACACTACAAAGGATTATCATTATGCTTTAGGAAGAGCTGTAGTTTAGTGGCTTGGGGGTTAGTTTTCAGTTCTCCACTTTCAGATCTGTTGCAGGGATCAGCAGGAGAGATGCAGAATAGAAGATTGACTTCCAGGGCTTCACCCTACTGTGAGCAAGCAGTGCTTCGGTGGTGGGCTGTTGTGGGATGTGGCACCACTGCAGAACTCCAACAGGGAGTTGATAAAGCACTTTTCAGAGGGAGCAGCAAAGCTCTGAAACAGTCCCAGCTCTGAGAGAAGGGGAAGTGGCCAAACCCATCAACTGACTGATGAATCAGTGGGGACGTACGAGCTCCTCTCTCATCAATCTCTTCCGTTTTCCAAAGTTAAGCAAAATTAATCCTGGGCTCAGTTTTGCGATTGAGAGAGCTATGGGGTGGTTTAGCAGCCTCCCGTATAGACACACGGTACAAAAATAGGCTGGACACCAACAGGAAAAACATTACATCTTAGGAGGTTTCATTAAGCTCTGCCATTTGCTCGCTGAAAGTTTTAAACCATATGTGCTCCACTTACAGGTTAAGAGTATGCAGCAGAGAAGAATTAATTCTGATTGAAATGAATTAATTCTAGTTAATATGAATATTTTTTTAATTAATTATGGTATTTACTTTGCAGACTGTTTCTTATTTATGACATGGGGTCATTTTCTGGAGCTTGATTGTACTCTAAAATTCAGCTTTCACCCCACTGAGGCAGAACGATTATTGTTTTGTTTGGAATCCACAATTATCTTGCACACAAATGGAATTAACACTGCATGACAGTATGAGATACCCTATAAACAGGGCCCTCAAGCTTGTTTCAGTGACAATCAAATGTATTTTATCACCTTTGTGAATATACAGCTATGAGCAGATTCTGAAGTAGAGAGAGTATCATATGCACTGACAGCATTTATGAAAGCAAGTGCTGATAAAAAAGCAGTAAACAATTTTTTGAGAAAGATTAGACAGTTTGGTTTCATATGAAAACTCAAGAAATGAGCAAGGAAAAGCGGACTTGTCAAGCAGAAAGATTTTTACTGATTGTGTGTATTCTAGCACAAACAAATCATATCTCCTTGAAGCCCCCATAAACTTATGAGATTCATAAATGAGACAAAAGCCCTGAATATTAAATAGTTGCTTCTAAAAATGCTAATGGTGTCTGAAAATTACTAATGATGATGATGATTATTATTATGAGATGCAACATGATTCAACTTGAATTGAGATAAAAACAAAGCATTCGTTTCTTTTTACAAAATTATAATATAGGATTAATTCCATACAGCTGTCATGCTCAGCTCCATGGTATTTAGTACATTCCCTTTTCCAGGACAAATTCACAGGAGGAACCTCCCCTCTCTTGCACACATCTCAGGAGATGCTTCAATTTCCATTTTCAGCAGCAGGTTCCCACATTTCCATACTGCTATGGGCTGCTTTAGTAGAGCTGAAAATTTCTTCTATTCTAACTTCTGTGTCGCAGTGTTTGGGGGATAAAGCAGGACAACTCTTTGCATCCACACTGACGCGTTCATCAGACCCCACCAGGCCTTCAGTCTCTGTTCCCTCTGCTCAGCTCAGCGCCATCAACACCTGCAGCCCCACCAGCTCCAGCCCTCAACCTCAACCCAGAAACCTCTGGGCTGGCTTTTCATGAGGTGTCGGTACCAGACTTCCTCTGCTCCCATTGAAACAGCAGCATTTCAGTGAAAAAAAAAATTGAGATGAATGATGAGCATGTCCACACTGCCTGGTGTTCTCAAACAGAGAAGGTGGAGCTGCTGCTGCTGACAGAGGCAGCCTCAGAGCCAAAAACAGTATGATCCCAATGGCAGGTAATTGGCCCTCACTAGCTAATCCCTGCAAGTTGTTTAAAAACTGTCTTTACTAAAACCTCTGCAGCCGTGGATTCATACTATCTCTGACATGCTAGAGGTCTGTTTTCAAACTACTGTCAAATTATGTTATTTTTGCTGAGAGCCCCAGTATACAAGGCATTTGCAATCTGTGCAATATGCTGGATTGATAATTAATGAATTTCCTCTTTATTGTTTTAGAGCAAAATCCTATTTACATCAAAAACTGTAATTTTACAGGATCCACATACTTTTAAAAAGAAAATTTTTTGCTCACTACTAAAAATACATGGAAAAGGATAAATTCAGGGACTGTTTAACACCTGAAATACAGGAAGGCAGATCTGGTACTAGTACCACAGTTAAATTCCTATGAACTTTTTATTCATAGGAATGGTAAATACAACTAGCAGCTGTTCCTCTTTGTCTTCTGACATTAAATTAGTAATTATTGTATGGCATGTGTGTGCAAATATCTATTTATCATTAGCTTCATGATTCTCTTTTTGTTGGTTTTTTTTTTTTACCACCACAGCTACTCAGCTTCTCTAAGTCTTCTAAGAATTATGTAAAGATGACATTTGGGAAAACTAAATTGTATATTTTCTCCGTATGTGGTACACCCAACCTCCTGTTCTCACATCTACATATAGATGACTGCATCAAAGTATCTGATACTTCATGCCAGTAAACTAGTTGCTAAGAATTTTGATATAAACATCAGGTAAAATATAAACTGTTCAAAAGGACCTTATTAAAATGTATTTATCAAATAGCTTTTGCCAACTGGAGTGGACTCAAGAAAGCTTCTTTATTCATATGGAGACTGGTGTTCTTTTTATCGATGTCAATGTGAAACTTCTCTCATGTTGGATTTACAGTAATATAAATCCACTGGCTTCAGTATAGTTACTCCTGATTTACACTCTTGTGAGAACCAGATCTAGAGTTTATAGCAGAGAATTTTAAGTGACCATAGAAAAGATAAAGTATTCAATATGCACAGGGAAGGATGCCTTGTGAAGATAAACAGTCATTCCTTATGTATAGTTCACTAGGGTTTCTGTTTTAAATACTCAGTCAGTGATCATTTATAGCAGAGTGCATATAAATCAGTATTATAAGATATAAAACCAGGTTTAAGGTAAATTTTCAACGTGCCCGAACTAACATGGCTGAAAAATGGTGGGTACACTTACTTGGAGAAGTCAAGTGGCTACTCAGCCCATGTCAGCACATGAGCACACAAGATAGGAATTTAAACAAATGCATTTGTCTAATAACTATGGGAGTCACCTGGCAATTTGTGCCACATACCTAGAGTTTAATTTGAAATATAATAATTCCTTGTGTACAAGTATTCTGTTTTCCTTTAAGATTCAAAATTCCTTGATGATTTCTTTTAGATGAAATGACAAACCATCTCCTGGCAGGTATTGGCCAGAGAATTATTGGCAAATACGTAATTGTGCAGATCTATGAAATATTTAAGAATTTACATGCTAATTAACATGCACGTTAACCTGTAAAAAAATCCAGATTGTGAACTCAAAACTCCAGCAACATCAGCTGGAATCAGGCTATTCCCCCTGGGGAGAGAGACACCAACCTACCCCAACTGCTTGTGAAATTTTTGACTCCAAGCAAAGTTTAAGATCTTACTTGGTTTTGACAGAAAGACCTCTTCAGTCAGATTGACATGACATCATGTTATCTCAGTAACAAATGGCCACCTACAGCAACTAGCAGTGATGACTCTTGTGCCATCCAATTTGTGGGTAACATGAATGTCAGCAAAGGTCTGGATAAAGTGCTCTTTGTAGAACATCCTAAAATGCTCCACTTAATGACCTGAATATACCCCTTTGTGAGTGTCAAGGGGGACGACAGGCCTTGATGTGTTGCCTGCTTGATGAGGTCCTGTGAATTATGTGAATTATGTTCAAGTGCCAGGTCTGTATGTTTAGAGCTTCATAAAGTACTACACATATGAATAAAGTATATGCAAGTTAAGATGTAATGTAGCTATTGTTCATAGCGTAAGATGTGTAATTTTCCATAACCATATATATGAACAGCACTAGGGGGCTAAGTTAGCTTTGTGTCGGGAGAAATATGTAATGAGTGGGCAGGGTGCACCAGGTTAGGTAAGGTATTCACAGGAAACGACTCAGTCAGGCATCACTTAATCAAAACTCTTGGCACAGCAATCTTATTCACAGTTTGGTTTCCCTTTGCCTAATACATCTCTGCCTTCTGCGCCCTGCCAAATGTAGAGCCCTTAAAAACACTTTCCTCTTTCTGTGTTTTTTCTTGTGGGTTCCAACCACCATTTTTGTATTCCTAATATATAACATATAATAATATGTGTGTGTGTGTATATATATATAGATATGAAAGGCTTGGTTGTTTTTAGATCGATTTAATTAAATTGCTTCAAGTTTTTATCTGGAAACTAAATAGGGAAACTAAAGACAAGGCAGATAGATGATGGTTTAAGAGGGGCTTAATTTAATTTCTGTTAATTTCAATCAGTAATGAAACTGATTTACTGTTAAATAAAGCGGTACAAACAGCAGTATCGACAGGACTCTCAGATTTGGAGTTCTGTGAGCATCAGTGTGATGCTGTTCTGTGAGATGGGGAAGTTTCAAGCCTGGTCTTTTTCCCTCAAATGATGACAGCAGAGGCCCATTTCATTTATTTGATTTATCAAGGGAGATTTTAAGAGGCCTGATCACTTGGAAAATCCAGGCCCTTGTCCTCAGCTGTACTGAATAAAATGAGCTTTTACTGAGCTCCTGGAGCGTTGTAGTATAGATGGTTGGAGATTCCCCCCAAATGACCACAAACCTTTCAAAAGCTGGCAGCTTACAACGCGCTGCTCTCTCTAAGGCAGAACATTTGTGCTTGGATTCCCACATGGTCCTTTCCTACTTGTTCTCTTATTCAGAGTATATTTTGAACTGCTACGGGCTTAACTACCATCAATATTCACAAGACAGCTATCTATCTCTACATCAATAGAGATAGTGCTACTGAGCTATTTTTTCAAGTCCTGAGAGACATTATAACAGCATCTCTGTCTTGCCTTGTTCCAGGCAGCTGAATAGAGGAATACAGCTAAAACCAAAAGTCAACGAACCAGAATTTTACTAGCAAGTGAATGGCATTAGTTATCTGTTCTAGCAGAGGATGCTTTCTCAAAGACCTTAAGGATCCTGCTCCTAAACATTCCTATTTCAGTAACCAACATGTAACAAGCTATTGGATCTTCAAGCATATTAGTAAGTTAAGGTGACATGTTCCATATTTGAAAGACTCCCCTCCAGCTAATATGGGGGAAAAATTCACCAACGATCTCAGCATTTGCAATTCTGTGATTGTAACAGGGTTCATAAGGCTAAGAACTTAAATAAACATATGTTTAAAACAGCCAAGTAGAAATGCATGTAACAGCAATGGTGTGGGGCAGAACTAAAGGATCTTAAGAAAACACACTGCTTTTTCACACCATGCAGAGATGAAGCTGGTAAGATCCCCCTGTGCACCAACATGGAGCTTTTGGGGCACATGCCCACTGGAGCCTCAGTGGCTGAAGTCCAGCACCCAGACACTTGCAGGGAAGAGAGGTGTTCCTGGAGGAATGCTTCCCTTCCTGCCCATCCCCAGTCCCTGCAGAACATCCTGCCAATGTGTGCTGGCCTGACAGTGACAGATAAGACCGTGAATCATGACAATTATTTGGATCGCTTTCTCCCCCAATTGTAAAATGACACTGTAGAAGAAAAGACATCTGTTAGATTATTTAAAATTGAAAGGAATTTAATGCATTTTATGATAGAGAACTTATATAGAATAGTCAGGTACATCTGACAATTTATAAAGATATCATTTTTTGCTTATGCACTCCCCAGGCAACAAATTAAAATAATCTAGAAAATACTCTGGAAGTGTCTAAGCAATAGAAGACAACTGAAAACATTTACTATACAAGTAACCGCATTAGAGTAATTGAATTTCCATCAATCAAGAGGAAGAATTAAATTAATGAAGCAATAGTTTGACAAGTTTGGCTTCTGTTAGTAGACATAAGCAAAATCATTACTTAAGCATATTGTTAATTATGTTTGAATCAAGGATAAATTGGATGATAGCTGTTAATTAACCTGGTGTGCACAGGAAAATAAAACAAGTGATGCTGTTACAGCAGGCTATAAATATGTAAGTGTGTTTGCACGATACTTACATATGAGATGTAGGTGAGGGAAGAGGGAGTGCATTTGCACCATCACAAACTGGGAAGCGGGTGCCTGGAGCCCCAGCTCAAAGTTGTTTTAGTCTTTAATACAGATGAATGAAGTACCAATTTCATCCTAAGTTCACTCTGGGCCACTGATTCACCCATTTCTTAGTTCAGCACACCAGCGAGGACACACACAGAAGACTGGCAATCCTTAAGAAGTGCAGTCCTCATGTGTACTGTTCTAGCCAGAGTCAAGGGTCTCAGTTCCATGGGAGACGATGGGCCAGGAACTGGGAGGAGGGGTGGGTCATGAGAGGGAACAATCTGCTAAATATGCTGGACCCTTAAATTTGTGGCATCCTGCAGACTGTAGTAAAAGGCCTCGTAGATGTTCACATGGGATTAAAGTTCTTGATAAAGGAAAAAGTGCAAAACTAGAGCTCATGGGTATCTTTTTATAATTGCTCCCTGACTGCCAGCTCCTTCCTATCTGCAGGCTTTTTGTGAGACAGAACTCAGAATGGGAGACAGGACTGGCAGCACAAATTGAAAAGCAGTAATATTTAGTTTTTCTAAGTTAGTGTTTGAAATTATTTCAAAAGTCACAGGTTCCTGAGATGCTCTGATACCACAGCTGTCACACTCAGACTGCACATAAAAATTGGACAAAGGGGAAAAAAAACCAGATATGGCAAGTACTGGATCCCCACAATAAAAAATTATTTGTTTTTCAAACATGCAAACAGTTTAAAATAAATGGGCTCTAAAGTACTAACTTATACTAGTATTTCAAGTAGATATTTATTAAATTCTGCAGAGTATTTTCTGTACTATACTATTAAACAAAGGGACCCAAAAGCCTCAGGTCATCAAACATATTGATTGAAAGGACCCAGACTTCTTTGCTGTGCTTTTGTGTGTGTGTGGATAGACAAACTGGGTAAATAGGCTACTTGTTAACAGATTGGTCTTCTAAATGAGAGGTCAGAAACTTTAGTTCCCACAAGGCAGTGGGACATGAAAATTCTTTAATGTTTCTAAAAACTAGGTAATCAGTTCAGGGTAGAAGCAACCTTACTCCATACAGTAATAAAAATATTAATCATGTACAAACTAGTGCCAAAGAGCAGGTATTGTAGGAAAGCAAAATCTTGAAAGACATCACACATTAAAATTCGCACACATAAGCATACACAAACGCATTTTACATTCTTCTGATAAAATGTATTTCTTAAGTCTGCAATTTAATTCTTACTGGTTTTATTGCTTCCCATTACATTGTAAGAGTAGAAGAAAATTATAGGTTATCATTAAATTGTATGAGTTACAGTTTAAAGGAAATGTCAGTCAGCATTAACAGAGTTTAAAAACTGAATAGACGTTGATAACTAAATTTTTACATGGAAACAGTGTATCTGTAGAGAAAAGACAGTTTCCTCCTACCTGGTGTCATCAGGCACATGCTCTGTTATTTGTGACTTTTTTTCGCACCATCTCATTTTGACCTTTCTTTGTCGAGTGCTCATTCCAGGTGAGGTTTGTATTTATCTCCCCGGGCTCCCATCTGCTTCTGAATAAGCTCAGACCTGGACATCCTTCTAGTGACAAACCTGGCAGACACAGTCAGGTTTTGCATGCACTTTTATTTATGTCAGCCAGTGGCAGCCTGTAACTCTTTAATAAATTGGGAAAAGTGATTAGACCTGAGATATAACACCTAAACTCTTTCATGGGATCAAGTTCAGAAGCGGGAACTATAACTTTGCCTTATCGTCTGCTTCTTTGATCAGCTGACAGCACAGCAGGTTCCAGTTTATGTTCATGTCTTTCCATGTGTCTTGACATACCTTCTCTTGACATACCTACCTTGACTTACATCTCTTAAAGCTCCGATCAGCTTTAAGAGAGAGATCTGATGAGGGCCATATTTTGACAAGTGTTTCGAACCCAGGAACTCAAACTGAGAACACCAGAAGCTACTGGGAGTTCAAAAAGGAGGCTGCCCTCCTTTATTCAGGTTGTGGAGTCTCCTTCTTTGGAGATTTTCAAAACCTGCCAGGATGCAGTCCTGAGTAACATGCTCTAACATGTTCTGGGCAATCCTGCTTCAGCAGGGGAGTTGGACTAGACGATCTCTATGGCCCCTTCCAACTCTAACAAAAATTCAGTGAAATTCAGTGAAAAAGAGTGAGGGTTCCCGTATTTGTTAACTGGGAACTGAGCTACTTTGAAAATCCGATCAAAAAACAAGTGCATCTAAAATATCAGTTATTATGTGTTAGGGTATGACTGCTAAAGATAATAAACACTCAAAAATTCAAAGGGCTCATCTACACATTAATTTAGGGAAAAATAAGACACATTTAAGCAGCTATCACTGATTCTGATAAATTTTGGCCACTAAAGTATTCAAGAAACACAAAGACATAATCAGAATGGCTTAAGATATATATGTAAGAAGAACCAAGCTCAGCAAAACTAAATTAACTACACATGAGAAAAGAAAGTAAAACAAAGACTGAAGGAAAAAAATAATAAACTATAACATATTTAAAGTTAAGCATAAGGAAGCTAAATTCTGTTTAGAAAGTATCCAGTGTATATGTGAATGTCTTAAAAAAATTGGAAAGTAAAATCTTGATTAAACGGTATTAATTAATGATAATGGGGAGCTCTCTTCAGGAGGAAAACAACTACAGTTTAACAATGAAGTTCAATTAGTAGTTACTATCCAAGTTTATAAATATCATGCTATCTTGGAAATGCAGATTCATGGATTCTGATCCCTTTTACCCTGAGGTAAATCCACAGTAACTGCGGCAAAATTATGTGGACTCAGACAGCCATAATGGAAAGTGTAATTTGGCTGTAATCTATTACTGGTAATTCCCACTGAGTTGATTATGCTATTTCAGGCTCAATCAATGATGTGATAAAAGGGAAGTCCCTATAAAAATGTCAGTGCAAACAAAAGGAAAGATTAGGATTATTCCCCTGATGCTGATGGAGTTCTGGATGCTCCAGATGCTCCTCTGCTAAGCAGCTAAAGCCTTCTCTCTGCTACCTATAAAGGGATTTCTGAAGAACAAGTATTTTTCCAGGAAATTGCACAAGATCATGCATATTTTGAAGGCATCTCTCACGCTGGAAAGTCACAGTTTTTCACCAAATCTGTTTCAAATCGCACAATGCCTAAGTATTCTAATAATAGTATTTGGAGGGATGCTGGCTGCGTTCCACTCTGTGCTGTTGCTCGCTGCCTGGAGCTGGAAGAGCTACCTCCAGCTCCAAGGGAAAGTGGATGAAATAACAGGAGATTGAAAGTGAGGGCCCATCTGTACTACAGACTATAGTGTCCTGCTCAGACATCACTGAAGGTGGCCACTGAAACCTGTTCAGCCACAGCAGCAAGGATCTCCACATGGGGGCTATTATAAAATTTTGTTTCAGTTTATATTTTATCCATGGGATAAAGTTAAAATCCAAGGCAAGGCACCAACCTAAGCAACCCAAATAAAATGTCAGCAATAGATTTATGATGGCTAAAAATAAGAAATCCAAATACCTAAAAAATGATTCTGCTCTGTTCCTCAGAATGCCTCTGAAAGTTTTCTCTAGCTATAGAGTACCTTTTTCGAATTGCAAGACCTTCAGTGGGAAGATACTCTCTCCCAAATATCAGACGTTTTGGATTGCTGGAGGGGGGAGGTTGCTGTGAGAAGTGTGTTTTCAGATGTCCCTGAACTCCCCTAGTACCCCACCCCCATCCTAAGCCGTGCTACTGCCCTCATCCCTTGATGTCAGACATTTTAATTTCTCATATCTTGTTAAGGGGTTCCCCAGATGTGAATTAAATCTTAGTAAGTAGAGATGAGGAGAAGATTTGCCTTGAAAGCACATTCCTGAGCTGAACTACTACTCTGAAGCAGGTGTATATTTTTAAAACTCCAGATGATTTTTATATGAAAACAGATGCATATTTTTGCTGAAAATATTGACCTGCTTCTTATAGCTATTGGAAAGTCTGGCCAATGCCAGCATGGCAGCTACAGGTGATTATACAGTTACCAATGGGTTATGAAATCTCCTCCAAATCAATGCCTCATCTCCCGGAAATGGATTTTAAAAGCTGGGGAGGAACAAAATCACCCAAGGGAATCATACAGAAACCATCCCATATTTTTAAAAAATCTAATTAACTGTAATTTCATTCCACTGAGACCATAATAGCAGAGACATGAGAAGGAGCAGTAATTTGCTCTCCTGCCTATTGATTTCTGAAAGGTAACTGGAAGAGACAGGTATTTTTAGTCCATCTTAAAAAAATAGTTTATAAGTAAAGCCTTTTTGGTGCTCAGGGAGAAAATCTAAACCACTTTTAAATGTCTTGTTTCACTGCACACTCTACTCGCACTTCAGAGATTCATCAGGAAGTCGGAGTACACAGTTAATAGCTGTAAAAATGGGCCAGTCTGTGCTTTGGAGTTTTGTTTCTGCTCCATCAGGGATATTGGCTTTACACCTGCCCACCTTTCGGATATGAGAGTGATGGGAGGTAGCTCTGCAGCTCCCCCCCCCCCTCCCGGGTCACCCCCAGAGGTGCTCAGGAGCGTGTTTCACTGCACAAGGCGCAGTCTTGTCTTTTCAGTTAAACTGTCACTATTTTGCAAGGAACACTGAAAACATCTGCCAGTGTTAGCCCTTCCACCCCAAGCAGCCACCTGTCTGTTTGACAAGGATGTTACAGCACCCACACTGCAGCCTGTCAGAGAGGGAATTCCAGGACCACTGAGGCACGTCTGGCGCTGGCCCCCACTCCAGCTGCCGGGGGCTGTTCTTGCAGAGAGCAGCTGCCAGGGGGTAGCAGGCTGCTCGGAACTTTACATGATGCTATCAATACAGTACATAACAGTTTTGGTGCTGCTCAGACTTAAATCAGCAACACATCACCTCATAATTTACCACAACAATAATAATTTGTCTAATATTAACTAAATTCTGCTCTTATTTATGCCCTTTTTGTTTTGTTTTCAGAACATTTCATACACATCCAACAGGAACACTGTAGCTATACCTGATCCTGCTCTCATAACAGAGTAACAGAGCAGCAACATTGATTTAAACAAGGGTGTTCTGGCTTTCTCCATGTCTAAGGACATGTGTAAAGGCAGAAATTTCAAATAATGGAATCCTAGACTCAAAATAAATACAAAACCTCTATTGATTTCATTCTGTGATTTTAAAGCTAGAAAGAAGATGTGATAATAAAGTGTTTACATGAAAAAGGGCTTAATTCTGGGCAGGTCTTTTTCAAGACTTGAACCAGAAACCTATTGTAGTTTAGGTTTTTTTGTGAAGGCAATGAAAGAATGGGAAAGAATGAACAACTTAAAAGTTAGAGATGACTTGACTTTGTGAGGAATGTGGTGTTTCTGAAACATTATGTAATGCTGCTTCTAAGAAAGTATTTCATTGAAAATCTATTTTGCAGAAACTTGGGAAGTTGCTTCTGATCTTATCTGAATTGAGATTACAAACACAATTAAATGGGAACATTTTGCCAAGTCTTAACCATTTTTCTTTTGGCTTGACCACATCTAGTAGCCGATAATGTGAGCATTTTCTCTTTAAACAAAAGCCAATGAGGTGAGCATTTTCTCTTTGAACAACTGGGTGTTGCAGTATCTGTGGTTGTGCAGTAGCCATAATTCAAGAAGAAAAGTTCTGGTTTGGTATTTTAAGTCATCTTCTCTCTGTTAAATTAATCTGCCAAGGTCTAAGCCCTAAAGTTAAAGTCACTCCCACAATTTATCAAACACACACACCCCAAACACACACAGTCTCTTTTTCACACACACACTACTCCAGCTGGCTTATTTCTGGCAAGTAATAGGTTTTCCTTCACACCTAACTTAGCATTTTAATTTTAGTTCACTCTCTTTCAAAACCAGAAGTTTACAGTGTCTTCTAACCCTAATTTTTGTTCCATCTGCATCTAAATTGCAGAGTAGATATTCAGTATTATGATGAAGTGAAGCACTTAAGGAAAAATTCCTATCAAAGGTCATATTTCTCAGAAGTAAAAGCTAATATGCAGTTTTGGAAGAAACATTACAGTTGCAATCCTGTGCATATAATGCAACTATTTGTCATTGTTGGGCACTTTTCCCTGGATGATGCAAGATTTACTTCATAGTTTCAAGACATTTACAAGAAGAGAAAGGAGAAAGCATTTGGTAAAAGATGATCCCATACGTTATAAATAATAACTTCTGTGGTGTCACCATAAAGTATCTTACAATAATGAACTGATGTGAATAATTCACACAGTTTTCTATTGGCTTGAAAAATTAGATTATTTTTTAGTAGCTAAGTGAACAATAAATTTCAGTTCCAAATGAGCAGCACTGCAGAGAACCTCCAACCCTTATGCAAATACCCACAGAAGTAAGGGAAATAATGGCCAACCAAAGTGAACATTGCTATACTCTGCTCATATATAGTTTGTCAAAACAATATGGTCATTTAAGTCACTGATAGGGTATGCTCCACCAGTTTAATAATTTTTAAAGGCCTTTAAAATAATTTTAAAATATCCCTAAAGTGGTCTGTCAGTTCAGTTAAAATTATAATTACTATTCGAAGGATAACTAAATTATTAGAGCACTGCAATCAACCGGTTTGCTCACATGTTCAAACTCATGCTTTGTTTTTCCATAGAGGGTTATTTGCCTCAGAGAGGTTGATGCCCGGAGCTGTTCAGTAAATTTGAAGATTTGTTACTGCGTTCAGTAGCAAATACATTCTTGTAAAATACAGTGTAGATGCAACTAAATAAAGGTAAAGGCTCAAACTCTCCCTTTTTATTGTCAGCAAGAATGACATGGCATATGGAAAGCTCAGAGGTTAATACACTAATAAAAGTAAAGTCAACCCCAGTGATTTGGTTTGATACATTGTCTACTGGGTCTGTGTAACTCTATCCAGAAATAAATACCCTGTTTGCTGGAAAAATGACTATTCATATCAGTGTCCTTCTTGTGAATTGTTACACAGAGACATCAAACTGCATATGAATGACAAACTAGGAACCTAGTGAAGAAGGAAAACTCCTATTTATTTAAATATTTGCTGGATTAAACCCCAAATATGGAAAAGTAGTTTATTTACAATAAAATGGCAGTCTACAAAACTAAAAGACATTTTTTTTTTTAAAGCAATTCATTTTTCAGGAAACTTCATTTCAGCCTGCTGCATTCTAGAATGTTGAGCTTTAGTCTTTAGTACCGGAAAAAACCTAATATTCACTAAGGTTGCATAAAGTATTTATTAATTTGTCATGCACCCTCCATCCCCTCAGTGTATCCAGAAATTTCCAGTGCACAGGGATGCAGGGTTAGTCCCCAGGGGGTATTAAAAATTAGTTATGAATTAAGCAGATTGAATGCTTTCTAATAGTGAATAGTTGTTTCAGTCGCTATGTACTGGGATACAAGAACTAAATCAACACACCAAACCTTATCTGGGAAGATCAGTTATTCTGGTGTCTCCAAATATCCTGTGTTTGGGTTACTTTTCATATCTAATGTGCATCATCTAGCCTGTATTTTAGACATAAAACATACACGAAACTTTGGTGAAAAGGTATCATTTACTACTGAATATGTCTAATACAGACATAGTGAGGCTGCTTTGGGCATTCTGCGATGGGAAATCCACGCAATTCTGCTTTATTTATGTTGACCTTTAATCTTTCTTTCAACTGTAGGAGTGAGTAGAGCTTGTGTTCTTTACCTTGTTTCAGGTAAAGAATCATACTGCTAGTTTCAGCACTTGATTTCGTAGATGACACCTACCTCATGCACTCATGATACCAAAACAACTCTGATCTGCTTTTCAAAATACAGAACACTTCTAAAACATGCTGGTACAAACATGTGTCCTGTGCTATCAGATTGACATCAAAATTCCTTTCTCTGCGATGTTACTGTATTTCAGGTGCTACTTTGATGGGCTCAATTTATACCACATCACTGTGAAGAATTAAAAACCAAACATTTATTACTCTTTTAACGTCTTCCAATAGCACAGGGATTACTCTGTGCCCCATTGAAACAACTGAAAAAATGGAATTACAGAAAACCATGCAGGGTTTAAACTTGCATGACAATTATACAGCTATTCTGTCATGATGGAAAACCCTTTAATACCCCTTAAGCCAGGGACATGGAAGATGATTATGTCTAAATTACCAACTGTGGTAGTTTCCACTGGTGGCACAATGGTCTCAGTCACCAAGTCTGTATGACAATTACATTCTGACATGTAAAAGGGGCTTTTCCAGTAGGAAAAATAGGTATTAAATGCCAAATTGTTTCAAAGGCTCCTTAGGAATGTGATTCCTCCTTATGGCTTTGAAACATCTCTGCCGTAATCTGGCTGGAGCTGCAGCTGCTCCCCGTGCCTGGGGAGCCAGGTGCAAGGCTGCCATCTGCTACTGTGGGAGGACAATAGGCTCTGCTGCCTTCTCTTCTCACTAGCACAGAAAACAGGATTTTATTCTTAATATTTATCTGTTTTCTATGTAGCTGCAAAATATACCTACCTGCCTCTTCATGTTTGAGGTCTCCTTATCTTTGCCTCACAGATTGGCTGGAGGAGGGATAGAGACAATCACAATTCCACTTGTGCAACCAAGATGTTCATCTCAGTGCATGGAAATAGATGGCAGCAGCTGAGCCGAGCAGAACCAGGAGGTACAACACCACAGGCACGGCAGCCTCCAGCAACAGTGAAGCTGTTTAATGACCAGTACCTAAAGCTGCACACTGTGAGCTCTCAAATTCTGATGTTGTATCAATAACTCTGTCAGTAAGCAGTACATATGTTAATAAGAATTTGACGTAACTGACCTTTGACTGCTCTGAGGTTTGGATGCAAACCTTTTCCACCGGGCCTGCCCACAGCTCATGGTACAACTTTATAAATTCTCCCACATCTGAAGCCCTCATTAGTAATGTCTTATTGTGACTTATAAAATTGTATCCAAGTTTATTTTTTTCTCCTAAAAAAGAAGCCTCATTTCCTTGGCTCCAGGCAAAAAAAGTTTCCAAGTTTCCTTTGAAAATTAAAAGTAGAAGTGATTTGCCTGAGATAAATTCTCTATCTCGGCTCAACTACAGAAATAATTCCAGCAGAAACAGCTCCCTCTCCCCCCAAATCTAACAACACTTGACAGTAGGAAAACAATTCAGTATAAACAGAAGCTTCACAACTGCCAGGAATGAAATTCTGCCTTCCCTGAAGATAAAGAGACTTCTGCCATTCATTTCAGTGAAGCCAAATTTTCTTTCCAGGTCATTTGAATCCATGGCTCACAGCTGGTTGCCCAGGTCTAGAAGCAACACAGAATGGGCTTTGGCAGTCGTATGCTACTCGAATACCCAGTGTCTGCCTGCTGCTTTGGCCCATGAATTTCAGTAAGGCAGAGCCAGTATCACACAGAATCAGGCTGCAGTTTGCCAATGCAGAGACACTGCCCCTTCAGAAGAGGATGCTCTGGGTTTATGGCAGTACCAGTCTGCAGCCATGGAGTGTCTGGAGTCCCAGTACAGCAGCAGCTCACTTTCCAATCACTTACAGATACTCATTAGTTTTTTTTCCCCTTGTCATCTTTGCTTGGAATTCAAAACATTGTCCTATTGTTCTGCAACAGAAAGTATGTTCAGGATATTTCCCAAAATGTTCACCTTGTGATTTCCCTATATAGAATACTATGAGAAATAAAAATAGTTTCAATAGACTGCAGCCCAAAACCTTAAAAGAGACTTAAGGAAATGTGGGTGGGTGATCAAGCAACTAATGCAAGAGTCAGGAATGACCGTGTGTTTTTAATTCGTATGGATTTTTTGTTGCTACCTCTTAAGTTCAGAAGCTGTTTCACATTGTAAAATGTTCTCTTTCAATTAAGTTACGACAGGTTTTGTAATCTTTGGAAAAAACTCAGAAAACAGGATTTGGAAAGATCTCTTGAGTTTTCATGTTAGGAAGTTTATCAAAAGTAATTTTTTCTTTATATTCCTTTTATTTTTGGTAAGTCATTGTGGATCTTGCCAAATCACATATTCTGTGGTCCAGTTTGCCACAAGATTAGCCATTTATTGTAGAAAGAATTTCTCATTTCAAAGAGTCAAGATTCAGTGCTTCTCCGGTCCTTCTTCTTCTCATTCATTCTTTTACTTACATTCATTCTTTTACTTACATTCATTCTTTTACTTTACTTCTCTTTACACCTATTTAGATCTGAATTAATAAGCATAAAAAAAGCCCAAGCACAAAACAGAAAAGCACCTTGTCCACATCTGAAGTTAGTGCTTACAGCCTGGCTTTGGCTGCCAAAAACATGAGGTGCTGCTGGAAAGTCCTTGAAAACCACTAGGATTTCTGCAGCTGTTACAGAGTTGAGATGCTTTAGATGCATTTAAACACTATAGAGTGATAGGTGGCTGTAGAGCTGCAAATAGAGTACTGTGCCATGAGAATTGTTCCTGTTCATTTATCCATCAATGACTCAAGATTTGGACATTCAAAGGAGCTATTCAGCTGCCATGGAATTTCAACTAGAAAATGGTTCCCAGCCCCACTAGGGACTTTTCATCTAACTCAGCCTAAATTGTTAGCGACAAAGCCAATGAGTGGTCAACTGTGTGTCACCTGCTCTGGAATCTCCAAGCACCTCTCTGAATCCTCGAGTACATTTTAATGTACTCTTTAACATGGATCTGGAATCAGCTGCCTTTATTTACTGAGCTCCCTAAAGGAATTTGTGAATGAACTGCATTAAGAAGCTGCTGATGCCTTGTGGGAAATCTCTGAAACACATTTTGTTTGGAATCGATTCTTATGTGCCCTGTAGCATATTTTCTCTGTCTCTTTTATTTTGCACTGGAATTCTTATGAGAAAAGTTGTTGCCTTTTTGGGGTCAGGATTTCCATTACTGTCTCATCTCAGACTGCATTTCCATGTTTAATTATATGCTGTTTGAAGCAGCAATTAATGCAAACTCTATTCCTCAGAAAGAAGAGGTTGGGGTTTTTTCTCAGGGAGGATGAGCAGAAAGTACAGGAGAGGCTTGCAATTTCTCAAAAGTTCTGTTCGCTTGCCTGATGAGGGTACAAGAGAGACATAAGAGAATGAAATCTGTTCCCTCCCTTGTAGATCCAAGCTAGGAATTTTCTCAACAGGTCTTTCAGTACTACTCAGGCTGACCTAAGAGGGTTGGAAAGTAAGGCTGTATACGGCAATACTGAAGTATGACAATTGAAGTGGCATTATTTAATTTCTTTCAGTTTTTTACAACACAGCATAGCACAGTAGAGGCATTAGACAGTTTGGGATTCTACCATCTCCCCTTTCACTGCTGTCATCTCAGTTTGTCAGCAAAACAATATTTTAATAAGAATGAGCCAAGAATATTGAACGGAATCCAGGACTCTAATGGTATTTTTCTTCTTTCCTGTGACTACAACTACTAGAAGATATGGACAGACACACTATGTCTTCAGTTACACATAGGCAAGCATATGTTCCTGAGATTATAGTTTGAATTATTGCCAGAAAATGTTAGTCCTCTTCAGTGTAAAGTGGCAGAGGAATCAAGTGCCCACAGCGGTGTTTATGAGGCATTGGTTTGAGAGTCCCCGTCAGCTCTCCAGAATGGTTGTTCAGGAAAACTAAATCATTCCTGGTGTAATTAAAGTTGATACAGACTCCTAAGATACACTTAAATCTGGACTAAACCCTTACCTCTTAAAATTGCATTTCAGAGGTGGAAACACATTATAATGACTATAGAAATACATAGAGGACTATGATTGATTAAAGTTTTGTTTTTAAGAGTAACAGTGACCACCGTATAAAATAATAGCAATTGGATTACTAAGTTAGATGTGGAAATATATTACTGAAAATTAAATTTTAAAGCTGAAGGAAAATTTTTCCTCACATGAAATACACAAAAGAATAATGATAATCTTTTAATGATGGAAATTATAATATTTTAGCATTAAATTCCATTCTGAAACACAGCTAGGTAATCACACCAGTGATTTGAGACTGTGTGTAATTAAAAGGAAAAGGATCTTCTTAACCTTCACTGGTGGTTATTAGGGCAAATCCCAGGTGGCAGCAAAAGTAACAGCATTTGGCTCTTTGTAACTGAGAAGTCTAATAAAGAGCTGCTTTATCCTGTATTCACTACAGAGTTTCATAAAGCTGAAATGAAATATCTAGTAGCTTTATGTTGTTCAAAAATACCACATGATATTTAAAAGTGTGTTACTAGGACTAAGCTGCTCCTATTGCCTGTACAATAGCTCCCATTAGAGCTACTATTGAAATAAGATGATTTTCTAAAATAAATAAACAAAAAATGCATAAAAACCATTAAAGCATATGAAGCTAAACAGTTGCTATTGTTGGAGTGTTACCTGTATAGGTGATTACCCAAGCAGTTAAAGATTTATGCCCTCATTTTGAAGTTGCTCAGTACCTTCTGTGTTACTTTGTTTTTAATAATGAATACCTAAAGCCATTGGGGGACCTATTTGCACAGCTACTGCAGTGATTTTTACCCCATCCTGGTTTTACATGGAACTTCAGTGTTGGAAGTACATGCTGTTCGGATAGACTGGAATACAGCAGTGCCAAGTTTAGAAAACTCTTATTTTCCAAGAGCTACATACAACCCTTTTTTAACCAGGGATTTCAGTTTTCACTGAGCGCTTATGCTGAGGGTATATACCATTTTCAAACCATTACCTTGAAAAAGAGTAAACAAGAATTGTGAATCATTCATTTGCAATTAATTCAAGCAAAGGTTAATAGGCTCCAATGACCATAAATATTACTTTTATTTATACATATATATCAGAGCCCTTTCAGAACATGGCAAGTGCAAGGACCTCATCACCTATAATCAACAGTAAAGAAAACAAAAAGCACTCCATTGTTACTGAGAATGTACTAATAATTTTATCTATAACAGTATTTTTTCATAGAAACATAGAATGATTTATGTTGGAAGGGACCTTAAAGATCATCTATTTCTACCCCCCTGCCCTGGGCAGGGACACCTCCCACTAGAGTGGGCTGCTCAAAGCCCCGTCCAACCGTCTTAATTTTTCATTAGTAGAAAGGCCGATTGTAGAAACAAAAATTTGGATGCAAAATTCAGGTAACAAAAAAGATTGTCAAAAGAAAATGTCACCTTTGGTTTAAATGTACAAAGGAAATGAAGAGAGTGAGAGGGAAGAGTGGAAGCAGGATGAATTCAGTCACAGTTCCAGCCACCCGATGATTGCTCTGTGCTGTCTGTGCACAGGGGGGCATTAGAATCATAGAATAGTTTGGGTTGGAAGGGACCATTAAAGGTCATCCAGTCCAACCTCCCTGCAATGAGCAGGGACACCTTCAACTAGAGGAGGTTGTTCAAAGCCCCATCCAACCTGACCTGGAATGTTTCCAGGGATGAGGCACCCACCACTTCTCTGGGTAACCTTCTCCAGTGTTTTACCACCCTCAGTGTAAAAAATTTCTCCCTTATATCTAGCCTAAATCTCCCCTCTTTTAGTTTAAAGCCATTACCCCTTGTCCTATCACAACAGGCCCTACCAGAAAATTTGTCACTAACCTTCCTGTAGGCCAGTCTGAAGTACTGGAAGGGGCCATAAGGTCTCCCCAGAGCCTTCTCCGGGCTGAATAACCCCAACTCTCTCAGCCTGTCTTCACAGGAAAGGTCCTCCAGCCCTTGATCATCTTTGAGGCCTCTGCTGGACCTGTTCCAGCAGGCCTGTGCTGTGACTGGTATGCTCAGATTTTGTCCTGCTTTCACCAGTATGAGTTAGCTGAAGCTTTTCTGTCTGAGATGAGAATGTCCATCCGTTTCCTACATGACTGCTACTACACATCTGAGGATGAAAAGTGCTGCCTGGTTCAGTAGTTCACTGAACAAACTTTATAACTCTGGACAAACCCAAACTTGGTGCAAATCCAAGCATTATATTACATTTAGATGCCTTCCTCCTCTCTCTAGAAGTAGCAGTTAACAAGGTAGACTGGTGAAGATCTCCCTTCTCATGAACAGCAGATGCTTCACACTCCTTATAAATATTTTGAAACAGCATTAAAACATTGGAGGTGCTGTCCTACAATGGAAGCATTTCCTTTTCTCCATTGACATTACTGCAAATTTTCAAAATTGAAGTGTAAAATTTTAGAAGTGTTCTAACGATTTTGAAACAAAGATTCTTTCTCAAAAATACCTGGAAGGTACACGCAACTGGGGCTTACCAAAAATAGCTAAGTTTGTGTTTTTTACTGTTTATGTCTTGCTTCGATAAGCGTATCGGACTCATTGGGCAAATCCTTCAATACCCTCACTTTCTGGTGTCTCCAAACTGCACATACAGTGGAGTCAGATCAGTAGAAGAGCACTAAACTGAGAAAAATTACACCACCAATTATTTCTGTCTTTTCAATCTGCTTGTTACTGCTTTTCGATCTGATTCATGCTTTTATTTTGTTTTTACATCTTTGG
Source organism: Scolopax mira (assembly GCA_004320125.1). NCBI lineage: Eukaryota > Metazoa > Chordata > Aves > Charadriiformes > Scolopacidae > Scolopax > Scolopax mira. The sequence continues at coordinate 72,533 of BJBW01012120.1, forward strand.
GTATATCTTTTTCATGACTGATATAGTCTTCTATTCTAGAAAACTATAATGGCAATGTGATTTTTAAGGTTATACAAAATTATGCACGGTGAGAAGCCAGAAATGTGAGTCCAGAAAGAAAACACCTTAAATTACTGCCTCAGTTTTGAGTCCTGAATATAACCTTCAGTCGAAGCAGTAAGGCAAGAAACCATTGGCTGGTATTTTTTAAATAAGTGTCTTGGAGAAGGTCTTCACACAAGAACAGTTTACAAATTTTTTACTGATTATTTATCATAAACGTTTAGCAACTTTTATCTGATCAGGAAACTCACTCTAACAGTTATTGTGGCACAATGTAAAATAATATTACAGTTGGCTGACATTAATTTATCTTGATTATTCTAATGATTTTATATTTTTATTGGTGCACTGGATTGAAAAAAATACAGTATAATTTAATTTCTACCACCATACGTGGAGAAATCACTAGAGGCATTAAAATGATGAAAGAAGAGTTATGCTAATACCACAAAAAAGGATGCAAAAATGATTTATGTTACTTTCTTCTCTTATTTGCAGTTCATTAAGTCACTGTCTTCTTGTAATGGCCAAGTGAAAATTAAAGTACTTCAGAGAAGAACTTTAGGTTCAAGCATCATTAGAGGAAGAGAAATAGGTTCTTTGATGAACTTGACTGCAGAATTCTACAGAGCACAACTTAATCTGACTGCACATTGATCTTTGATGCTAGAAGGCAGACCTGAGATTGAGCAAATCTTTTTAATGCATATTTTTCCTTTAAAAAGCAGCATATGATACATTACAATGAATACTATTTACTACACTTCATGTTTATAAGGTATAAGGGTACACCACACATTCTATGTCACTCACTGCAAACTGAAATCTAGAAAAAATAGGTACCTATAAAGTTGTATCTTTCCTTATACATTCTATATTACATAGGACCTATGTATCTGGGAAATGGCATATTGTTTTTTAACTAATGAACCCCCAATTCACTCAAAATTTACATTCCTTTGAAACACAAGCCCTGAATTACAGTTAGTAGATAAAATAAAAGTAAGTAAAATTATCTTCAACCTATTTGCTGTCTCTCCCCAAGAAGATGTTTTAACAACCCAATTCAAGGTAGATTGAATTCAACTCAGATATTTGTAATGCCTCTGACTTTGTAAGGTCACTGCAAGGCTGTAATCCATAGAATCTGCTCCTCTGGAAGGCACTACTGCAGTGGAGTGAGGTACTGATTCTGCTCCAGCAATTCCTATTAGTCTTCAGGAGAAAAACGCAAACTTCTAAATTCCAAATGGAATATGGAAGGTAGAATGTGAATCTAAAAGTTTTAAAGGTTTTTTCCTTTATTGAAATAACAAAAAATAATAACTCTTCTCTTTCTAAAATGATCATAAAGTTTTTTGTGATAATAGGACATAACATATGGCCTATACTTAACACATGGTAGTAACTAACAGGTTTATATATGCTTTCTTCCAGAACGATCCCATAGTACTATTCAGATCTAAAGAAGTGACATTCTAGGACCATATTTCACATCTTCTACTTGTTTGTTCCACTTATGAAATTAAGATGTGCTAAACCAGCATTAACTGATTTTCATACATTTAAATTTCTTTTGGAGTTCAGAGGTTAACCCACTTTGAAAATTTTGTGGCTACTTTGTGTGTACTGGGTGTCAGTGCAGAAATGGAAGCTTAAGCAAATGTGTTGTTCCTGTGCATGATTATGAAACTGCTGTACTAGGACAGGATGGAACTCTCTGAGCCTCCAGTATTTGTTCCAATCACGTGTCATGCTCAAGGATCTTCCTTGAGTTGTCATCTCAGAGGAAAAACCCTTCAGTACTTCAAATAATTTCTAAAGGATATTTTTCCTTTCCTCCCATGAAACTGTTATTGCTGGCCAGATAAACACACAGGGAATTAAATAACCACTTCTAAAATTACCAACTCCTCTTTCACTTTCAGCTTCTCCAGTCCCCCCTACTTTATTTGCTGCTGAACATGCTGATTTGACAGAGCAATCCCTTCTCAGCGTAAACTAATACTGTCTAGCAAATACTACCTAGCAAAGCTGCTAGGTATTAAATGTAGGATGATGGAGATAATTTTTAATCAGGTTAATGTGCTTTAATTACTATAAATTAGATTTTATCTCTCTAAGTAAGCAAATGGTATTATTTGCGCTATTTAAAACATGAACTCTTTAAACAGTCCAAGTAATTTAGAAAACAGATGTATATTTTCAACAAAAGTACATCATCATTCTTGATGTGCCAGTACTTTATGCACCAAATAGCATTTTTTCTGAGAAAATAAGTCTTGCAAAGTCCATAAAAATAAGTTTAATGCTCATCAATACTAAGCCTCCTATAATCATAAGGAAATAAAGATCAAGCATGAACAAATAGCAAAAGTGACCTACGCATATGAAAGTACAGTTCTTAAACCAGTAAGTACTGCCTGGGAACCACCCCCTTCCCATGTTAGCAGTGGCTGAAGCACCGTAGCAGCTCACTGCCACCAAGTACTGTGCTTAGATTCCCTTGGCTGGATCTTTGCACTGGTGCAAACCTCTTTAATTTTATCTGAGTTCAGAAAATGCACTCCACAGGACAGATTTTTGTGCCAGTGAAGCCACATTTAATGAGCAAAGTGGTTTTTTTCTAGAATTACCTCAACAGCTGCAATTTCAGACAACATGAAAACACTTTGCAAATGGCATTACTGACCTGCCAGTGACACATTTTACCCAGAAATATCCTACGCTTAGTCTTTTTCCCCAAATTAGATGTTGAAAATAGATTTTTTTTTCAATATGGGTATCCAGAGCTTTCCCAAATATAAAACTAACTAAGCCTGCCCTTAATTTCAAGCTAGGGGGCACATAATGGACACAAACCACAAACCCCACACATAATGCGTTTGTGTGATAGAAGGTATAAAAAACCACATCTTATCACAGTTTAATACAGAAATCAAATTGAAAGGTTTCATATCTAGATAATGTGAAATCTTGGCCTGTGGCAAGCAAGATTTTGTTTCCCAGCTAAAGTAATCATAACTCCAGGTTTCATATACTCCGTTTCATTTTGTATATAAGAACAACAGATAAGTGCTCTGAGGGGATAGGAAAAAGGATGCCCCAGCAGCTTTCCTACCTGTTCAAGGCTTTTCTGGACTTACATGTATTTGGCATCATGTGTTGTTATCTGAACTTTTGCAATACAAATAGGGTGGGAGCAGAGAAGACTTTAAAGCTCTTACGTCCTTTAAAAACTAACGTGTGTAAAATAGAAGTGCAGAAATGGACCCAAAGTGATTTATAAACTGAGACATGACTCATAAATTGCTCATGTTTTGCCTGGATCCTGATAATCAGTAGTGCTGTCCTTGATTCCCATCTTCTCCCCTACTTCCCCTCTTGGCTCAGGGGAATAAAGTAGAACTCTTCCATTACAGTAAGTCTGAGGATGTGAAAATTTTGGAAAATTTTTCCTACTTGGTGTGTAAGTCTCCTCAGATAAAGTTAATTTCCAAGAGGTAGAAATGGTCAGTAGAGATACCGAATTATAGTAGGTTTAGGAGATTATACAGGTGGCCTTTGTCTTTGGTGAATGTTGGTATCATTGGTACTAGTGTTAATAGTTGGACTAGAGAAACCGAGTTAACTGGCACCACACTGTAACTGAAGTGAATGCAAGAAGCAAATATCAGAAGGCCCAAAAAGAAAATCTGACAATCTGAACATAGTTTTTTATTTTTACTTTTGCAATGATGCATGGAAGAGTATCTGGAGTATTTAATATACAGGCAGAATAGCATGTGACATCAATAGATAGATTATAAGTGTGTATCATGGACCTCTTGTATGTTCTCTATCAAGTACTTTTAAATAGTAAACCCTTCACTGCCTTGGGAGAATTGTATCTTACAAGCCCTCTCTGTGATCCTGATTCTCTTTCACTGCTGTGAGTGATAATGAAAAAGTTTTCTGCTATCCTTCTGCCTCCTTCCATCGTGGGCTGTTTGTGTCTCTCTGTGACATTTATGACTACTCTTTTGTTAATAGATTTTCTGAATATTATTCATGATCAATTGAATTTGAAAGAATACAATATCTGTATTGCATAATAAAAGAGAGGATAATTTTATAGGTTTTATATGTTAGGTAATCAGCTTCACAGATGATCAAAGATTAACTTTAAATGGATGCTGCTAAGAAAGATCTTCAGTCTTAAATCAGCTTTTCTGCTTTAAACCTTTCTCTTTAATCCGCAGCTTCAAGTAATTTTATAAATAGATAAAATTGGAAAATCTTTTAAACTACAGAAGTATAATATAATCCGATGAACCCCAATGCTATCTTTTCTTTACTTGAGATAACTATAAGAAATATAGTTCGTCTATGTTTTAGACATAGAAGCTGCACTGTACATCAGCAAAGATATAAAATTATGAATAAAACCTTGATCGTTTTAAAAAACAAACTAAATCAACAGAAGCCTTTTCTCCGTGTTACATAATATTTCAGAGCTATTTCTATGTCAGGATTTAAAACCAGGCTCTATAGTAACACCAGCACCTCCCAGCACATGTGTGCCATTCAGGGAATCGTTGCAGCCCCAATGATGGTACCCGGGGCTGTGCACAACCGCCCAGCTGAAACTGCTCACAGCAAAGACAACCCCGGCAACAACTGCCTCAAGTGAAGTCTAGATGTTTCTGCAGTTACAAAAACATCAGCCAAATGAAAGTGAAAAGAGATGAGATAATTTTTTCTGGGAAAAAAGTTTGTCATGTTTTTTTATTTCAGCTTATTTAGATCTTAGGGCCCAGAGTATTCTTGTCTTATTTTTGCTGTTTAAGACCTAATTACCTCATTTTAAACTAATAGTCTTGTCTACCACTATACTTAGGGGCGAGCCAGGGGTGCCTACAGAGTACATTTCATTCACCTGTCTTTGATGGCTACATTAGAGTAGGATGAACTACTTCTGGAAATGCTCATCTCTGCATTGATGTAGCTTAAGTGAAACTCAATGGTTACAGTTCCAGGAGATGAATCACACTTTAGGGATCAGATCATTAACTCAGTTGCACCAACATAAATCTAGAGTCCTTTGAACTGCGTTGCTCAGTTTATGCTGTGTGACCCAAGCCAATCCAAACCTTAATATGCTTCAATCAACTTGAAACATACAGCTTAATAAGAAAAGTTTAAAGCCAGTTTTCATATGAAAACATTTCCAGAGATCCTTGCCAATTTGTGCAGTTTCATATTCACAATAATGAATAATAATAAGAAATAATAGTAAAATGCTATCACTACTGCAAAAAACCCCACATAAAATAAGAGAAACCGATTGTAAAAAGTGTTGTTAAATGAAAAAAGTAACCAGGATTTGGAAAATATTTTATACCAGTTTGAATAACTTTTGCTTTGCTGACAGCAGGGTAAGTAAAAGGTGAACAGTTTTCACAATAAAATATGGCCTTTAAGACTATGGTATTCTTGTATATTGAAGTGCTAGACCTGATTTTACTGATACTTAAATTGGGTTTGCAGTGATTTCAGTCCCCTAGTTTCAGTGCAGTTACTCCTGATTTGTATGAGTGTAAGTGAGTATACAATCCTACGCTCTTCTTTGTTTTGACAGTATGCATATATTTCCATGCAATTTAAATAATCAAATCCCCTTTCCTCCTTATGTATCGGTCACATCTCATGAAGTCTGTGAATACTTCCAATATTCTCCAATAAACAGAAAAGGCATTTAGAAGAAAAACTGCACATAATCATTAAAAAGACAGAGCATAAAAAACTACCAGAGCTGCGGGGCAGCAGTAATATTCACACATAAACTCTACATTTGTATTCAGCAATAAAAATAAAACCAGATAGATAGAAACTGTGATATCCTGTGCTATGTAGGCTAGACCTGCAAAAAACAGACTTGGAAGAAATTCATATAGATAGTAATAAGCTCGTTTTGGAATGTCATTAATAAACCAAAAATTGCTCTAAAAATGCTATAGAGCCCACTCAAATATTTTAGGTTAAAACATTCATGATGAATGTTATAAGACCTATGTTACTAGGAAGAATGAATACTGTTGCCTTGGGAAAAATTTCTGGTGAAAAATAAATGCATTCCGTTGTGTATAACAGACACTGCCACATACCAGCATGTTTATGAAGACTTCTCCTCTTGCAGCAGCCATTGATTGGTACAGTGAGAGAGAAACTCTATGTTTTAAGAGAGTTTTTTTAACCTCATGTAATAACTACATTAAGGACCATCAATGATAAAGAAAGCAAAGTAACATGGGCTTCTTGTCAAGGCCATAGTGATTTTCATATTCTCTCCGAGTACTTTGGAAACATTAGAGAAAAAGACCAGCTTGTAAAGCTTCTTCAGGATCATTCCTCATAGAACCCTTTGTCCAGCTCAGTTTTGAGACTCTGAAGTAAGAAGAGCATCTCCTGTTTTACATGGGAGACTCCTTCACAGTCTAGTAGCTCTTACTGTTGGAAAGTTTTTTCCTGATGTTCTGCTCCAATTTTCTATTAATTTCTTCACATAACTCTAGTTATATGGTACTTATGGCTCAGTAGTATAATCCAGGATCAGAGTCTTGGTCTTTTACAATTTTACTGCCTTCTTATAATTAACAACCTGCAAAATTCTCTAAGGACACACTCAAGTTGCCTACAGGAAAAGAAGAGACATTTCAGTGCCTTGAGATTGTTACCTGAGGCATGATAACCTGTTATATATTCATTTATATATCATTCATATATTCATTTATATATCATTCATATATTCATTTATATATCATATATATATATATATATATATATAAAAATTATATCATTCCTCTGAGTCAGGACATACCAATAGTCACAGAACTCTGACCACAGGTAGCATGAATTTTTTGGGGATAAATTGTACTCTGGTTGCCCTCTTCAGAGCTGGGGTGAATATCATAGAAACAAAGCCACTGAACAGCAGTACTTGGAGCTATTGGGATGGTTCAGAGCAGCCAAGTAACATCTAATTTGACTTAAACCAGAAATGGCATTTGAATCAAACTTGGGTGCTCAGAAAGTTTTAAGTCCCCCCTCATGGCTTTTAACATGAGCATTTTTCTTTATCTTTTACCATTCATCTAGTGTCAACAGATGGAATCCCCAAACAATAAAGGTGCTATAGCAGCCAGTTTAATTTATTACTGTGCTTGAATCTCATCTTGATGGTGCAGAATATGTTGGACTATAAGGAAATCAAAGAAAACCAGAATGGTGGTAATTATTCATTCTGCTGGCAAGGTATATGTAAGTCAGGCATTAAAAATGAACAAAGAGCTGTAAAGATTCTTTTGCAAAACTAAGTTTTTTTTGAAGTTCTGCATTATCAGGAACAAATTTACACCAGCTGGTTTCTCTGGTGACTAAGCAAGTCTACGCCGTGTCACACTAGTCTCACTGACCCTTCACACCACTCCCATTTTTATCCTTTCCTTGAACAACAAAGACTCTATTCCTTAATAGAGTCCTAGATTAATTATTAATGCTAGTGCTTATATTAGTAAATAAAAATGGAAATCTGTTCTCCTCTTTTCAGACATAAAATTTTTAGCCCAGCACTAAACCTGTGCTACTCTAGCACTTCGTTCATTAAAGTTTAATATGGTTCCTGTGCATGTTTCAGCCATACTAAAAAGCAAGTAAGGCAACTAAGTTAAAAAAGCCCCATAAAAATCCAATTCTTGTTCAACAAAAAGCAAAGGAAAATACCAGTGAAGATGAGCTAAACTTTCTGCTTATTAAAGCCAGACAGAGTTTGATTTTAACGCATTTAGACTTTGGCCTGTTTGATTCGGATGATTTGGTTTGGGGACAATTTCTAACTCCTGAAAGAGAAAAATCTACAGATTCATCCAGGCAAAATATTGTCACTCCACTTACCAAACTCCTACCTGTGTGCTTCATCAGCAGTTTATTTCCTACTGAATCTTCTCAACGCTGCAGTTATTCTCCACTGTAAACCTTTATTTCCAGGCTTGAGGATGTCAGCCCATCAAACTGAAGCCCCAAGCAGGGCTCCCCTCCCAGCCTGCACTCACTCATGCATCTTCTTCCCTTTCCCATTTTCCCCCCAGAAAAGCACTGGCATCAGGCAACAACGCTCTTCAGGGCAATAAACAGTTATTATTGTTTTGATGCTTATATTTTACAGCTCAGTGGAGCAGGTGCAACCTGGAAACAATGCTGCTTTTTCTTGGGAAGTTCTAGTGCTTGCTATTTTTCAGTTTTGTTATCTCAACTAATTTGCTTCAAAGATGCAGGATGAAAAGAAGGAGCAGGCAGAGCTGAGAAAAATGTGACTCGTTTTAACCCTTGTAAGAAGGCAGATTACCCCAGCTTAGGAATTTCTGAGACAGATCCAAGATGAGTATCTCAAAAGGTCTTCCTAGCAAAAACCCCAATCGTTCATAAAGTTCAGGTTCAAAAGAGATTGAAGGACAGGCTGTGTGTGTTCCTTACTTGTGAGAGAGAATTGGGAAAAATGTGAAAACAATTTGTGATGGCTTTTTCTCACATATTTCCCCCTTTTAGCCATGACTCCATAAGCAATAACATGACCCTTAGCTTTTACTCAGCCTTCCCAGGATATGTTTGGGTTATTTCCAGGGGAGAACCCTCCCACAGTACCAAGCTGAAACATCTAGATGTTCTCTTACTTTGTCTTAGGACAAGTTATGAGAATGAAATTAGGATAGGAAGTAGCATACCTAAGAAGCCTGACTGCACAAGTATCCGTGAAGACTGCTCAAACATTGCTGTACTTCTATAAATCTCCATTATACAATCCTGCAACCTTTTTTAAATTTTTGATGGTGTGGTCTCCACAAAGCAGCTGCTCACTATTTGTGTTTCTCTTGTGTCTAGGGACTGCTAACATAGATTGGGCTTCACCGCTTCTGAGCCAGGTGCTATGAAATATGTAAAGCTATTTCCCAAAGGGACTGCTTCCATTATCTTTTTTTTTTTAAACAACTGTTAAAATCCTTCCTGTAGCTGTCTACCATCTCAGCTCACTCTGGAAATGCATTTCTCAAACTTGAGACTGATTTAAGGAATGCTAGCAGCATACAGATGAGCACAAGGAGGACTCGACAAGGCCACAGAATTGAAAATTGTACTTTTATTTCTAGTAGTATAAATTTGGACATCTCTACTGGTGTACCAATGTGTATATGACTTGCCCCTCTACTGTTTTTGGTACTCAGCTCTGCTCCCTTTCCCTTCATCAGCCCAGACTCTGCTATCAGCAAAACTGCTATTGAGACTATTGTGATTTTCAGCACTGCAAAAACTGAGATAATTATTAAGTTCAACTTTTTTTAATAGGTTTTTATTTTGGATACTCTGCTTTTAATTTGGATGGGTTTTTATTTTGTATAGATACAGAAGCTATACCTTTACAAATCCATAGGAGAGCAACCCAACATAAATATGTAATGAAAAAATAACCTTGGTAAGAACAGACTAGCTTTCTGAGGAAGCAATGATAAAGAAAATACATATAAATAATGCTATGGGCAAAACACATGGCTCGGGATATGCATCCTTTCACACCAGTTATTAGAAATACAGGCTTTGTTTGTAAACACCTGCTTGAGTATTTGAAGAACATATCACACAGTTTAGATTACACTGGAAGGGCTACAAGGGAATGAGAGTTCACTCAGGCAACATACAGCCAGCTCCACTGAGGAAAAAATATTTGCATAGCAGGCCACTGGATAAATCATACTGTTGACATTTTTATGTGCAGAATTCCAATTATTTCTGATCTTCATGAAGGAAATAGTTGTTTTTAAAATGGACAAAAATAAGAATATTCAGCTAATGCCTAACTGCCATGAGCATAGGAAAACCAAGGATGATACACCCATGGCTTCCCTCCAGTTGCCTTGGCAACTGCTGTATTATCATTCTCAGATTTTGCATAACTACCTGGGAAGTTTTATGATGCTAAACTTTTATAGTGGTGTCTTCTATTTCTCCAACTCAGATGTGAAAACCTCCCAGCAATTTTGATTTGTCTCCTTCCTTTCTCTTTGCTTTTTTTTTTTTTTTTGGTGGCGTTTAGTTCCCTTGCTATTATCACATGTAATTGGCAGTTGCGTAGTGTGTAAAGTTTCTTCTCATGATTTTTGTATAGGGCTGTCACGACAAATCTCGTCAAGAGGGCAGTGATTTGCCACTGCCGTCTCGGTGGCATGCCCCTGGTTTGGGGCTGTTACAGTGGTGTCTCCCTTTTCCCATATAAATATGAGAATCTGTATTGGCTTGGTTGTATTATAAGGAGCATTTCATACAGGTAAAAAGGCATCCTTTCATCAGGACAGTTCTTACAGTTGATTATGATGGGCTCAGCTGCTATGGCAAGTTGTCTGAAAAAGTACTTGACAAGGCAGTGATAGTAAGAAATGTATCTTCAATGTCTATCTATTCAGGTGGGAAATGTCCTATTAGTGATGGACTCTTTTGTATTGTGTTACATTCTCAAGTGTGAGACCTGGTAATTTCCTGTGAACACAGCGACTGAGAATGGAAGGTTTCTATACTCACTAACTTACTTACCAGTACCTGTGGTGGTCTGTTCTGGGAATAGGAAATTATATTCTCTTTAGGTGACTGAACATGATCACAGATCAGCAGTTGTTTTCCAGGTCTCAAAAGGAATGGAGATAAGGCCCCTTACTGAAAACCCATTCTGTCTTTCCTGTTTGTCTGTATTTCTCTGCACTACATGTGTTGTCTATATTTCTTTATAACCATCTCATATGAAATATAAACACTACCTTGACATTCTCTTCTTTCTTTTACGGTTTCACTTTCTCTAGTCTGGAACATGTCTCTTCTTGAACAACACATTTATTAATGATGTAGCTTTCACTGTACTTAATACAGAAAACTCCAAATCTGTCTTGTTATGAGATGACAGTAACAGCTTGGCTGTTTTTAAAATAGGATGAAGTGGGTATATGGGAACTTGCACCAGGTTCACCAATTTTAAACTGGAATATCAGGGAAAAGTATGAAAAGAACAGAATACCCTGTTCTAGAAATGTCTGTAGTCCCAAGTCTGTAACTCTCTCTCTGATTAGCTAATCAGTCAATTGTCCACCAAAAAGAAGCTGAGCATAAAACAATATAGTCAGTGGTGGGCTGAACAGAGAAGTGGAACAGGTTCTTATGGGAATACTCTAAAAACACAGATTTCTGGCATTCAAGACAGCTGCAAGAAAATAGGTTTGGTCTAGGTGAATGTTGAACAAAGCTGAAGCCTGTCAACTCAGTAATACATCATGTTTAGCCCAAATGCTTCTAAACATATCTGCACTGGGAATTTTTTGGCATTGTATTAATTCAATAAATAATGTAAACTTATTGTGTCAGAGTAAAACTGTAGCTGTATATCCCTGGATTTGCATCAGTAAATGTCTAAACTTTAGGGATTTCAAATAGGCTTAACTCCTATAATGGGTTTTTATTTTTTTTTTTTTCTAGTCATGTATGGCCAATTTTAAACAGTTCTTCCCTGAATTTTAGAGATGTGAAATGGTTCCAACTACTCATGAACCTGAAGTATGGTCAGCATACTTTCCATTTCTGAATGAAGTTCTGGCCAGAAATATCTTATGGTGTCTTCTGAAATATTTACTCTCTTGACAGCACAAATATTCATTTCTTAATCCTGTTACAAAGAGGGAAGTACTGCAAAAAGCATGATATGTGGAAATATCTTGTTTCACAAGTCAGCAAAGATGCTTAGTTAGTGTCACAGATAATTATCTGTGGATATACTGAAGGAAAATTTCAGTTCTACCAAAAGTCTGTAATACTTAGCAAAGTGTTTGGTTGAACCGCATTCATAGCTAGCTATAAAATGTTTCTGGATCATGTCCTGATATTTCATTATTCATTTGAAAAATAAATTTAAATATATGCAATAATCTGTAAGAGGAAAAAAAAGGTGGTTTGGACCTTATATATGTCCATTAAAACAAAAATAATAAAATTTGCTCAAGTTAATAGAGTTTATATTAATGTTGGACCCACCCTTTCAAAATCTACACAGGGGAGTAGTTCTAACACATATTAACAGTGATGCCAAGCGTGTGTGTGAACTGTAAGCAAAACAAAATAGAATATGCATATTATTTCCAGAAATTTCATAAATACACAGGAATTGTTGCCCTGACCATCAAAAGCTGATAGTCCCTTTTATTTCCTAGACAAGTAAACAAATTACCACTTTCAGATGTGCTTACATTTCAGGAACCTTCATTGTTCTGAAATCACAGGTCTTTAAAAAAGAATAGTTATCAGTTGTTTTCCAAATACAAAGCCTAATCCCAGAAATACGCTGGTGAAAAGGAAAAGGGAAAAAAGGCTGGTGGGATAATTTATCACACCTGAAAATTTGACGCAGCAAGCCTCTTCTCCGTCGTACAACTGGTTATTTTTCATAGCATGAAACAAACACATTTTGACAGATGTTAACGTCCACCTCATCCAGGTGGGAGTGGAAGATGAGGCCCATCAGAGAAAAGCTACCTTACAGGTAATACATAATAACCGCATTTGAAAGTAATATGTCTCTGTCCTGACAGAATCAGGACTGACAAGATTTCCTTGCAAAACTTCCAACAGTCAGTTCTAATGCAGGAATGTAAGAAATAGTTGCTGCCATTTACCTTCTGCAGGATGCAAATTAACTCAAAATCCACTACCAGGTATTTAGACTGTGAAGTGAAGAAGGGAGGGAAGATAAAACACAGAAGAGCAGCCTTGACTCCTGGAGTGAAGCACAAACACTCTTCCAATTAAGCAGTACACTCTGAATTTCTGTAACAATCCATAAAGCTGCTCTGGCCTTCAAAAAAATTTCTCTGCATCCTTTCAAAAGCCAGTCTGTACTCTTCATAGGCACCTTCCAGTCCCTAGCACTTAGAGAATATGAACATGCATCTACAATAAACAAAATAATGACAGTATTTTCTATAAAGTATTAGAATCTCCTCCATCTTTAACTCTTGCTGTGGGATGGTGGGTTGTGTGTATAAGCCCCTTCTTACCTATTGCTCCATCTCTGGTGCAGGTTTCCTCCCTCTGCTGACACACGCGGGTGCAGCCACATTCTGGCGTGGGAAACCCTACAGCTACTGCTCCTTCAGTTGAAGTCCCCGGCTCCGACCCAGGCCCGCGATGTCAGCTCTCACACCGGCATTTGGCAACAATTGTTCTGCTAAGATGAGGTCTGACATTTATCTGTCAAGGAGGCTTCACAGGAAAGCTGTAAAGCCTTCTGCTGAGTTTTAAAATCTATCCACCTACACTGGAAGCAATTAATACTTAATCATCATAATCTGCTTGTAAAAAAAGGTAAGTACTGTTATTCGCACTTCCCGTAATCCAGCCTAAACCACTTCCAGTGGTTTTAGATGCCAACTAAGCAGCTCTGAAAAAGCTGTGCTGAGTCTGGGAGACAGAATTCCCTCCTACGTGAGCAGATAGATTTCTTTACACTTTCAAGTTGCTGGCTGCAAAACACTTAGAAATTTATGCTCTCAGATCAGGATACAGAATATAGACTCTGAGGTCTTCTTCCCTCTATTTTCCAAATATGGCATAGGAAAATCTGGGTCAAACTATATGTAAACCACACTGTTCCAAATTACACGCTACATGAACAAGTGAAACTCCCACTTGCATCAAAAGGAGTTATGCTTACCTAAGTAAAGCCATAATTTGTTTCCTCCATTCCCAGATATTCGTCTCTTAAGCAGCATATTTTTAGAGAAAAATACTGGTTTGGATAGCTGACAAAATAATAAAAATGCATGAGGAACTCACAGTCAATAGCAAACATATATGAAAATATTCATTTCTCTGTAGTTCATAATCAGGCAGCTTATTTACATAAAAAGCCCAAAATGAGCAATGGACAAACACAGGTTAAATAAAAAACATAATAAAAACCAATTCAAACCATACAGCATATTCCTAACCACTTCAAAATCATATAAAGTAGAACTGCATGATGAATCACCACAAAATTCCCATTTAACAGAATGGATTTTTTCCCTATCTTCCCGTGAAATTCTGACTTTATTAATCTGGAAATGCTTTAATGAACTCTATAAACTATTTGCTTGGCAGAAAACTATATAAAATGAACAACCAATGATATAGAAAGGGGAAAAGAAAATAATAACATATGCAAAATACCAAAATTAATAGACTTGCCACTGCTCAAGGAGAATATACACAAATGGAACAAGGGCTGCTGGCACCAGACCACCGCTGATGGTGTGGTGGCTCTGGGAAGCTTTACAAGTGCATTCCTACGGTGTCACCACTCTGTCTTAAAGGAGGACAGATTGTGGTCTGGTGACACTGGAATACACTTTTCAGAGACATTAATTTAACAATGAGTTAGTGGGGGTATCTCTTGTTACAATTAACATGGAAAAGCAGTAACAGTCAGACCAAAGAAGCACAGTGAATGGAAATAGAACAAAAAAATAACCCCATCAAGCTCTATACTGACCAAAATATGTTGTTTTAAAGGAATTTATTCTAAGATGCAAGTTTCTGAGAAAGTGGAAAATATTCAAGGGAAAAAGGCTTGCTTTTCATCAATGACCTTGACTGTCACTGCTGGTTACCCCTGGCAACAGCCAAAGAACAGCTGGGTTTCAATAAAAGGAAATGCAAGGGAGAGCAAGAACCAATGTTGCCAGTGAGTTTAATTATCCACTTTCATGTTTGTATTAGTAATTGGTTTCTGGGGAGTTGGTTTATTTTAACGTTTAATCCATATGGATGGCAATAACCTGTGCTACTGCTGTTCCTTATGCATGGGTGAGTGTCTTTTTTAAGAACAAACGTGGAACTCTGCAGCCAGGGAGGGAGGCTTTAGCAATACTGGCCCCTGTACAAGGCAGCCGTCCCTGTTCCACTGCCTGCACCTCTAAGGGAGGCTGCCAACTCCACCACTATAGGATCTGCCTTCTCTCTGGTACCAGAGGCTGCCTGTTGGCCAGAAAGCCTAAGAGTAAAGCAAAACACCTTTTATTTCATGGAAGACATGCCTGTAATTCCAGGAAACCCAGGCAGGGACTGATACCTGGATTGGTAAGCACAGCATAAGTTTCAAGGTCACTGTAATTGCCTATTTTACTTTTCCTTTTTTGCCCTCAAGAAATAATAAAATTAATGATCCCATTTCCTGGCAAACCCAGAAACTCTATTAATTTTACTGATTCATCCTAATACAGTGATCACTGCCAAGAATTTATTTCAGTGTTTGGTGTGCAGTGAAGCTAATGTAATTTGAAAATTATAACATTGTAAGATATGTAGTGACATAAGATTGATTAAAAACGCAATTAAAATAAATCACATCCTTGCTCCCCTGGAAAGATTAGTTATGGCCAGTAGAAAAGAAAGAGATGAGACTGAAAACATCAGGGGAGTGGGCTTGAAGCAAGTGAGGTTCCCCACATGGGCTTGTCACTGCTAATCCAGGCTACAGCACACGCTGCAATGTCTTTCAATCACTGTGTGTGTTTGGGTGAAGACATTTTACTGGATATGAGCAGAATAACATCTAAAGAAGGTGTTAAACAAATTTGTAATAAAATCTAACTCTTCTAATCACTAATTCTACATACTTAAAAGCCCACAAACATCTTGGTGATCTGCAATCTTAAAAATTAATCAGCTTTAAGGAAAGTTGGAATTGTCCTAAACAATTCAGTCATGTGATTAAAGGGAAACAGGTGTAAGATGCAAGAGTCAGGGAAGAGATTCTACTCTGGGTTTTTGTTTTATCTGAAAAGCCAGCCATCTCATCTGCTGCATTCATTCTCCTTTCGGAAACATTAATCTGCACAGATGGTGAAACCTAGTAATCTCTGCTACCAGCTGCGGAGTGGAATTTTTAATGAAATGGGAATTTGAAGGTTTTCACAGAAAGCACTAGAATCACTCCTATTATTTCCCATGATGCCCAAATTACTTTGACTGTTATTTGACATCTACTGTACTGTAAATATAACAGCCACACAGCTTCAATCAGAGCCCAAATACAATCATTTCAGAATGGCCTTTGTTATTTGCAAAAGCCAGATGCTGAAAGCATTTCAGTTGGAGAGAAATAAGTCATTCACCCTTAGCACATCTACTACAAAAAGGCTGAGAACTTATAACCTATTATTTGGAAACTTTATGTTACCTTTCTCTGAGATTAATAATAGTTTTAGCATGTTTGTAAACTAAAGTGAAGCCAGAGATTAAACATAAAATAAGCTTTTTATTAAAAAAAGAAAAGACGCCACCTAGAATACACAGTCACCATCAGTTCTTCATCCCTGTGATGTAAAGATTTTGACTGTAGAAGGTACCCCAGCACTTAGATTTTTTTTTTTGGCGGGGGGGAGAGGGCATGGGGGAAAGAGGCTTCATGTAGAAAGAGAATCACAAATGAACAGTTTGGAGTAGCCATCCTCTTCAATGCTAACTAAACCAAGCTAGAACTAAGTATGATGCCACACTGATTTGTTCCTAGCAGTCCAGACAAAGAAAAAGCATCAAGAGGTGCTTTGGAAATCAGACAAATTCAGGCCTAAACTCTGAAGTTTTTTGCTGTGTTGCTGTGAACACAATCAGATTGTTCAGCACAGTAAATATGATGATGTGAGTTAGTGAATAAGGCATTTACCCCTGGGGACTAGGGACTTTTAGGTGTTTTACCTGCATTTGCCTGGTTAATCTGGTCAGAACTAAAAGGCCAGAAGTTCACAAAATAACCCAAGGGTAAGGTAAATAGTTTGGAAATGAATCAAGTATGATTTGTGTTATATGTATGCAGCCTCTATGGCAAAGGTGCCATCAAAGTGTTAGGTCAAATCAAATCAATCAACTAAAGTGTTATAAAATATGAATGCAGAGGGAATAGATGAGATCTTGATGTGAATAATAAAATAGTCTATAAACTACCTGAAACAAATCAATCTTCCTTTCATGCAGCAAATACAAAATGCAGTATATTTCATATTAACTGTGGCTGAAGTGAAAATATATTCAGATACATACAATATTAGAAGTTTGTTCAATCTAGTGGAGGACAACACTGCCTTAAGTGATCATTTACTTCACAGAAGTCTAGGGGTCAGAGTTTTAAAACTAATTTAGTCCTTAAGATGCAAATAGACACTCGAAGTGTTTTTGAAAGACACAGACTCATTCTGGTACTAAGTTTTGTTGATGAAGATGTAGTTCAGAACATTTCTAAATCTTCATTAGGTATGTGACTATGTTAAAAATACAGAGCTGTTACAAAGTTTCCTCTGAAAATTCTGTAATGGACCTGGCTTTATGCTTCAGAAAATAAGTTTTAATGGAATAGCTTTATTTATCTCAAAACATTCTTTACTGTGGCACTCCCTATAGTGCAGAAAATAACAGTATCCGTGTTTTTAATTAAAATGAGAAACAAACATTTTGATGGAAAGTGCAACAGGGGGGGGGGTGTGTGTGTGTGTGTGAGCATGTCTGTAAACTCTTCCAAATCTATTACAACCAAAAGCCTCCCACTAAAAACATCTGGCTTTCTGTTTTTCCTGACTAGTCATCAGGAAGGCATTCTTTTAGTTATATATAATCAACTAGTCAAATTCATGCATGAAAAATATATCTTTGGCAAAAAAACCAAAATCCATTTACAAAACCATATTAACTCAAAATGATTTAAAAATTACATAAATTACCATACTATTCTACTTTCTTCAAAGCAGTAAGCAGTTCTCCATGTTATTTGGAATATATTCAAAAGTATAGAATAAATATAAAAATCTACCTGAGTATCTTCATATTAATTATAGAGATTGACAAGAGAACAGTAAATGGATAACAGAGTTTGAGGATTGACCTTTGTGAGAAACAATCCAAACCAGTCTGGGAGAACTGCTTTCCTAACCCCAAAAGGGACCAAACATCTCCTGTTCCTTTTAGAGGGAAACAAGACTTCTAAAAGAAAGTCAATATGTTTACTGTCATAAGCCTCAATTCCTACAGTTGAAGTCCTCAGCACATCTTCAAATGACACCTAGCTTCCCTGAGATTCCATTCAAATACTCTGTTATATTTTTGCACATTCAGGGCCTGACATATCATTCTGCACTTCATCTCCTCTGCCCTGTGCAGACACAACATGTGCATGTTTTCCCGAAATGGTACAGCACAATCTGTGGATGAGCAGTTACCTTTGAATGTATTCCAGCAACTGGAGATAGAAACACATTTTTCCTGTGTGTGTCTTTTCTTATGATACCAGCATCTGCTCTGAGTTTGCCTTCTCAAGGAGGCACCACAGAACAGCACATTCATTGCATGCAGTTCTTACCCATTCCCCCCGGGGCTGCAAGCTCTCCTGCTGGCTCTTGGGGAGGCTGAGGAATCCTACCTCTCCTTATTTAGCCATCATTTTAGTGATTCAGGAATTGGCCTAGATAAACGTAACAGGGCACAATGGATAAAGATACGCAAGGATAGATCTGTGTTTCAGTAATACTGGTGCAAACCCAGAATTATACTGGGATTTATATTTATCTGAGGCAAGAATGTACTATACACATTTTTTTTTTACAACACTATTTTTAAAATGCATAAACGAGTAAATCTTAGTTTCCCTAAAGCACATTGCTCTTCTAGAACTGAATAAAGGAAAAGATGAAAGAAAAAAACCCTCAGTCAACAACTACTTGGAACTGCTAACCAGATTTTTCCCTGACTATTGTTTTATCTGATGAGCATATGGCTTCTTTCTAATCTAGTTACCAAACTTCTATTATTCCTTTCATATTTTCCTTTCATAGAAGATACTGCCTCAAGGACTAATTTATAAATGAGAAAGACTATGCTGTAATTCTCAGCAATAAACATCAAAAATGTCTCTGTGAAACACTGCAAATTATTAAGTATTTTTTCCTTAGATTGTAAGTTTCCTTACATTCATATTCATAGAAAATTACAGTCTTCTGTGAGAGCTATTGACCTGATATTTTCCTATCATACAGTTTGTGCCAGCAGTTAACTATTGTATCACGTATCTAACTTGCACCAATAGCCACAGAGATATATAACTATTATGTGTGCTAGTAAGTTGAGGCTAGAAAATTGCAAGTGCAGTTTTATTCGCTGTATTTGATAGGAAGCCCCATAGGAATCTGCAAGAGTTTATCCAGTGGCCCACTGTTGGAATGAGAAAATGACACTCATCACATTTTAAAGAAAATACTTTTGGTGATCATATGTTTTATTAAATTACAATTGCTAAAAAAGGCTGTTCGGTTTTAGCTAACTCATAATTACAAAAGCAGTACTATTTGTATAACAGAGATTCCCTATCATTACAAATGGTAACAGAAATTCCCTATCAATCATTACTCGAAATACTCCTCCTAACCTCCTCCTGAAAGTGGCTAGATGTTTCAGCCTCAAGCATCTTCATTAGGAATACTTGTTAATTGTTGAGGAAAGTAGATGTGAAGATACCATTCAAAAAAACATCAACCAACCAACCAACCAAAAAAACCCAAGTCATGAAACATAAACAAAAGGAGTAGTGTCAAGAGCAAAAAAAGGAGTTGGGAATAAAGGGGGCCTCTCTGGGGTGGGGAGAGGGGGAAAGGGGACTATCATCAACAAGCTCCAACAAGCAATTTGAAGACATTTTGGTGCTTTTAGACCAAACAATTACACTGGAACTGTCTCCTGTTATACCTTATGTGACACAATGAAAACCACCCACACCAGAGAGCCAAAAGAGAAAGAAAGATCTATTCAGTGAAATGAAGGCAGCACTACAGAACGTCTCGGTCCTTGCAAGGCAAGGCAAAGAAAAGCTTTTATTTAATGTTGTGGCTTGTCGAGCACAGCTTCTCTTTTTGACGTGTTGCCGCACTTACAATAAACAGCTTTTGTGGGGTTTCAAATGCCTCAGCTTTGCTTCAGTGTGTTTAATCACCCGCAAAAGCCGTTTATTGCCTTGTATACTTCCCCCATCATGAACATTATCCTTTAAGTATAGGGCTTTATGGCGAATTTAAGCAGGCCAAATGATGCAAAGGTACAAGGCGTATGAAAGCTGTGTGCGAGCACAGACGAAATAAATCCATGATGACTACAGACCATGAGAGCTGAAAGATAAGCTATAGTAATGCAGTGCGATGATTCCCAGGCACTCTGCTTATCCTTTAAAATGCCTTGTTTGTTGAGAGCCGCACTGGCAATCTTGTATGCAACTATCAAAGAAAGATGTATGCATTCGAAGAAAATTATGAAGGATCAGGATAGACAGAGCCAGAAAGGCTACTAAAGGGCATCTCTATGTACTTTACGTCTGGAAGCTTCAGCTAAGGTGCTTTAAACCAGCTGCAAACATAATAAAATAAGCAGAACACTGAGAAAGTATTTAAATGAGAAAATGTGGTATTACATAGAGCACCAGGAACAATTGTACCAGGAACAATTAATTAGAGGTTTTTGAATATAAATGAGTAATTTTTCCTCCTGCAACAGGCAGAGATAGAAAGATGGTTGAATTCAATTCAGGGATCTTTAAAGTTTTTTTGCAGGTATTTTTACTTTGAATGAGAATGTAATTATATCAAGCTTGCAGCAACTGAGTGAGCAACTGCTCCTGAGTTTGATAACAAAGATCCAAAATAGTGGCCAGAATAATATTAAACAACACAATGATGGTGACACACCTCCCTATTTCAAAAAAAGTCTAGCCTCAAAAGAATTTCTGACTTGTGTGTGCCCACTTCTTTACAGAGAAGGAAAAACCACAGTGTATTAAAAAATGGAAAGATAAAGCTGATCATATATGGAGGCAAAAGGATCGGAACAAATACTTTTCCTTGTCTTTAATGTCCTGAAATGTTTCCACACAGAAGGCATTTTACAGCTATTGACAAGAAGTTTGCCAATTCTTACTCAGTAGAAATTAAGAATTTATTAATCCCCTGTGTGGTTTTAAACAAAATTTATTTTCCTTTTATTTAGAACTTTGGCTGTTAAGTGAGTTTTCCATGCCAGGAAAATTCTAAACTTTATCTTATTTTTTAACCAGACTTTTGTTACGTTTTGTGTATTTTTCCCCACTAGACCCCCTCTAGGTTTTCCTTACCAAGAAAAGCAGCTATTTCCTCAGATTATTCTTAGATGCCTGTGTTAAGGCAGAGAAATACTAGTTAATGTTTCTGAAGAAAAGTTAGGATTAAAGCAGACAGAATTTGTTCAAAAGACACAGACTCAAAGCAGTGTTGGCTGACAGAGCTTTCTAGAGGTTTCTAGTATAATCTCCTGCACCAACAGCCCCATCGTCAGTCATTTCTAAAGCAATCCATGGCTTTATCCAGCTAAGTCTTTCTCATTAATTTTGTGTTGAAAAGGAAAAAGTGCGTACACCTTGCACACAGTGTCTGTTCTGACGTGTGTGTGTTCTCACTGACTTCAGTCTAACAAAGGAGAGTTCTTACCTTTTTCCTGTGCCTTTTGTATGCATTTGTGTAAGTATTGCATTGATGCCCACACAACTACATGAAGAAAGATGGTAAATTTGTAGTTATGGTTAATGAAATCCTGTAAGCGTCCACAAGTGCTTTGTCCAATCAATGAACCATCTGTGTTCTGAAGCCACCAAAAAGCAGGACCAATGGCATTTCCATTTTACCAAAACTAACTGGGATAAAATGATTGTTGAATTATTTTACACACTTATTGCAGCAATAATTGTTGAATTATTTTAGCACACTTATTGGCTAGCTATACAGAACTTCTCCTTTTTTATAAGTAATACCGGTAATGTTGTATTTGTTACTGTATCTTGCTAGTGAACGAATTAAATTTACCACTTAACCAAGCATGAAATTATGTTTTCAATAATAATTCAATAAGAGCTGCATAAGCTGGGGATAATTACATATCTCATTGTAGAATCTGGTATCACCAAAGGTGTCCATCTTAGTCATTAAATAAAGTGTGTTTACTCATCTATAGTGCATCAAGACAGAAAGCTGATAGCCCAGTTAGCTTCAATGAGCCAACAGAGGATGTAGGTAGCAAAGCTTACTAATTGGGCTCAAAATGCCATAAAAAGCTAATGAAATGTAGCTTCCATTTTGCAAAAAAATGGCAAAATATATATCTCATTAATGCTTTGTGGACTCTTGCTACCATGGCTGATCTTGAGATGAGAACTATCCTTCTCATTCTGGAATTATTCCAGTTTCCTTCCTGTTTGCAGCTGGTGTCTGTCTGCTCTAATTGGGTGCTCGTCCTCATGTTCTCTACAGTAGCATCATTCTTTTTCATAACATTTGATGTGCAGAACTCCTCTCTCTGTCTTCTCATGCTATTAAAAATGATTGCCGTCAGACTAACAGCAATATTTATAAAGTTTGTTGTAATAATTTGACATACTCAATATTTCATCTAGTACAGCTGGTTTATTCTCCCATTACATACACCAGATGCTGTAATATTGTTCCTAATTTATGCATGGAGTGTTCAGTAACGGCTGATACACACTTCCACGCTGTGCACCACCAGTTTACAGCTCACAGCTCACAGCACCACTCTCTCTCCAGTCATCACCTCCATGCTGCACACAGGAAAAAGGTAGTCTCAAACTGTTAGAGATAACAGTTAGAGATGGCATCTGGCATGAGGAAGAAAAGTTGAAGTGTTGGCACACATTTCACTTCTCCCAATAGTTCATCTTTAGGAATCTCTTTAATATGTGGTTCACTGTGCATCCCTTTATGCATATGCAGGGCACAATGTTACTGGACAAAAGATTTTAGATGTTGAAATGGATATGTGGCTTTACAGCTAAAGGGTTTTCAGGAAAATACAAGTCTAAGTGGAAGAGAAGAGATAAGCAATATCCAAAATAATATTTAATCCTTTCAGTGAGATAATCAGAGAGCCCAGAACCAGCTGAGGAAAGAGACTGGGTTGAGAATACCTCATTATTAACAGCACTATCAGAGATCTGGAAATGACAGATTCCCCAAAGAATGATGGAGATGCAAATTAAATACTCCCTGACTTGTGATGATTTCTGGGTTCTTACCTAGTGCTTTGTAGAGGTTTGCATTAGCACAGCCTTCAACGAACAAACCTATTTTGGTGTGATAATACATTCACAACTATATTTCTGATTTTGTATTTTTTGCTTATTTTGTAGGGCATGAGGGGTAATTGTTAGCAGTCCAGGCAGCAATACATGCAAGATGATGTCACCAAGAATGAAGGATTGGTCATTTCATCGGGATATGATGTCTTCACTTGCAGAGATGAGCATTCATCAGTGAGTATCATCACTGGTCTAAGACTTCTTCCTGATAAATAATTCCTCCTCTTCCCTTGCACTGTTTTGGCAATGTAAGAACAGGAGGTGATAAAGCAGCTGGACACATATAAACATCTTGGTGATATTTGCAGTGATATTCTAAAGGGAACTGAGTAAACCTTCAACTTCAAACAGCATTTAAAGAACATGACATTTGGAAAAATATCAGTCCATTCAAATATCCTGAGCTGTTTAGGCAGAAGTTTTCCCCAAACCACGAAGAATGAATGCAGAGATGCCCAACATGGCTGTGTGAGCTCCAGACCAGCTGTGCAGTACCAACTCAGATACCCTGTCTTCATAATCATAATTTAAGATGATACTTGCAGAGAATCCACTTTTCTCTGAGCCAGCTTTGGTACTTTTGAGCAGATTATTTGTAATGCACCTTTAGCCTGTGACACTTACCATAAAATTGTGACCTTGCTCAGTTAAGTATAGTAGTCCTTACACCTGTTCTTGCATTGCAGTTTGTAATGGTTCTCAGAAGGCTTTGTGATGCTTCCCTTCTGTTGGAGAATGGCTATGTGAGCGTGGTCGTGTCTCCATGGGGGGGCTGCGCGGGTCGGCACTGACATAAGCGAGCCAGACCAGGCCGCAGTGGAAAATTCCGAGTTATACTAACAAGGAAGAAATGAAGGTCGCGCTGACCTTGCACAACTCAAGATAAACAACTTTGAAGAAGCACACTGTGGGAGAACAGGAGAGAACCCAGACCCAAGCACATAGCAGTAATCACAAGTAAGAGAAGTATGATAATGTAACTCTTAGTGCTTAGCCAATGATTG
>BJBW01012121.1:0-46322 GCA_004320125.1 Scolopax mira
ACAATAAACGGAGCTTTGTATGATCCTACATCGTGTCGGTGTACTTGCTCCCCTTCGCCTGGCCGTGACACTGGTCTCCTGCTTCTATTGCTCTTCATTCTTTCCTCCCTTCCTTGCTTACTTCTCCTCAAGTTCCTGCTCTTCTCATCACTATAGAAGTGCCCTGTCAAATTCAGAACTCTGTTACTCTGTTGCACAGGCTTCTACACAGCAGATTTCTCCGTAATTTGTCAAACACAGATGTAGTTGTTCCTGAAGAAGAGAACAAGAAATCATAGAGCACTTGCCTTCTATTTATTCCTAACATATGGTGCTGCACATGAAGAAGTAAGTTTTTATCTCTAAAGACTATTCTTTCTGTGGGTTTTCCATTTTTACCAGCAGATCCCTACCATGTGGAACTTTCATCAAGGAATTATTCCAAGAAAAGAAGCAATGAGACAATTTTACCTTTCAAATTTACAAAAAACTATACTGTGCAGAAAAGATGAGAACAAAGAATGAAAAGGAACAACAAAGCCAACGTATAGGAGCAATAGTAGATAGCCTGAACATTTTTTGAAGATTTCCGCAGTTTCAGATGCCAACATGTAAAGGAAAGCAAGTAACAAGCCTGCTATCATTCCAGCTATGCTGTCTATGATGAGAAAAATTGGTGTATGGTCTGATAGAGGGACAAGTCAAAATTATTAGAAAACTAAAATTCTCAGAATTTGAGCTGAATTATTTGGCCTAAAAAATTACGTTCATTAGGAATAGGCAAAAATTGTATCATTTCTATACAGAATCAACATCAACAAATCTTAACAGTCAAGATGTTCTGGGAGGTAGAAAGTTTCTTTATAAAGAACTCATGACTTCTACTATTTTGACTGCTACTTTTATAACCCTCTTACAATCACACCTTTTATTCTTTTAAATATCATATTGAAGGTCTGGAAAGTGTTGCTTGAAGTTGGGGGATTATTTATTATTTATTTATTTGTTGATGTATTTATTTAAATCCTTCCACTTGGCCATAGTTTTGAGTAGCTGTTAACAACTGGGGGAAAATAAAGGGAACATTGTGTTTGAGGATAACAGCTCCACATGCAACTGCATCTAAATGAAGTACAGAAAGCAGATATTCAAGAACCCACTTCAGTACTTACTGAAAAAAAAAAAAAAGCCATTGTAATAAGACTAAAGATGACAGAACTCCATCTTCTTATCCTAGGCACCTGTCTCTTTTGTGTAGGAAACCTCTTCTACCCTCTCTGAGTGCATGAATAGCTCCTAAGAGATGTAGATAAATATCTCTTTGGAGCATCATTATGTTTCTGGTGAGATTCTGTCTTGCATTCATAGGCACTGTCTTTTACTCAGATTACAGACCCATGCTCTCAGTTCTTCCAGATACATGTTAGGTAGAGTTTCATAAAAAAAAAAATAAGTTCTTTCTTTCACCTTTAAGGCCATATATCAGACATCGACCCAAAGAAGCATCTGCACTGTAACATTCACAAACACATGACTTCATTTTAACCTGGAGAATCATTCAATTGGCATAAATTTGCCCATTGTGTAAGCCATTATATTGCTCCCACATAGTATTGGGTTTACACGGCAAAGTTCTGGTAGCAGGGAGTCTGCAGGGGTGGCATCTGTGAGATGCTCCCACATCAGACACAACCACTTCCAGATGGCTCCAAAATGAACACACTGATAGCCAATGCTCACCCCATCAGGGATGCTGCTCGATCCTCTGCGATAACATATTTAAGGCAGGGTAAAAAATGCTGCACAGAGGCTGTGAGGGAGAGGAGTGAGAAAAACTGTGAAAGAAACAACCTTGCAGACACTAAGGTCACTGAAGAAGGAGAAGCAGAAGGTGCTCCAGGTTCTGGAGCAAAGATTCCCCTGCAGCTTTTGGAGAAGGCCATGGTGAAGCAGATTGTCCCCACACAGAAGACGAATGACCACGTTGGAGAAGATATCCACTCTGCAGCCCATGGAAGGACCCCACACAAGAGCAAGAGTAACTATCCTTATGTCATGCAAGCATCTAAGCTAGGTGAAGATGCAAGCATTTATCTTAGCATGATATCCCAGGCAGTGGAATGGCTAGACCCATATACATGGCACACTTGTAAGGCTGAATTGCATTTTTCACAGCTACGGGGAAAACCAACAAGGAATCTAAGAAAAAAACTCCTAGAAACAGTAAACAATAATGGTAGAGGAATGTGACTCATATCTGAGATAAAAACAGTAAGATGCCTATATCAAGTAGGTCATGCTTTAAAAGAGGTGAGATTTAAAACATAAATTGGATACCTAAATTGAAGCAGTTATTTTTTTAAGCAGTTATGGTGATGAGAATAACTTGAGGAATGTGATGTCTCTTGGGTAGAGAGTGGGCAGAGGAACCATATTAAAGAAACATAAGCAATTATAATCTGACATAGTTATGATCTTCCCTATTCAAATGGCCTTATATGACATTCAAAACAGTACCTTACATGAATTCATTTCCTTTACCGTAAAGAAGTCCTAATTTCTCTAGTTCTTCAGAAGTTGCAACTAAAATAATTCTTCTCTTCAGTACCTGGCCAGTATTCTCTGGTTTCCACAAATCCTATACACTCTCAAAACCTGAAAGTGCTGTAATGTCTCCTCCTATACTCTAAAAGATTCCACTTCTATGTGCCTTTGTTTGTGTTTTTGGTAGCCCTGTAAGGCTTTTGTTGTTGTTTTTGATTCATTGTAGGGGGGTTATTTCTTTAATTCTAGTATTTCCATACTCTAACATAATTTATTGCTTTCCATAGTTTCTTCAAGATCTTTCTTCTGTAGTCAAATTAAAAACTTGGAAGTCTAGTGATGGATAGAGAAAGGCTACAGAGAAGGTAAGTCAATTCAGACTGTGTATATTCCCAGATTTATGTTGGAATTCAGCATTCATCTTCAGATCAGATGAAACATACAAGCTATTTCCTATGTGTTTTCAGTTAGTCCTCTGAATGTGGCAGAGGTCTGGATGGGGAACACCAGCTCTGCCCTGTTCCTACTCCACATTAAGAGTGTTTGCAAACAGCTATTATTTCACAAGAAAAACAGATTAACAAATTAATCTATTTCCCTTCTCCCTGAATGCTACTTTTGAACACAGAGGAGAAGTAGGCATTTGGAAACAGAGAAGCAGGAAAAGAAGGATCAAATGCTTCTAGGCAAGTTTACCATTTGAATTTTCCATGTTGCACCCATTTCACAGCCATGCTTTGAAAATATTCATGTTTATTTCTGGGGCTGTGAAAGGCTCAAAAAAAAATCAAACAAAACCGAATGCTTTAGTATGAAATGGGAGTGGGTCATTTCCTGCTATTTCTGGTCTTTCTGCCTGTGCCTGGAGTGCGAGGGAATGAGGGAAGGAGCATCACAGTGGAAGTGCCAGGCTGCTGAAGTTCAGAATAAATCTGTCTCCTGGCAACTCTGCACATTTGCTTTCCTTTCCCTCTACCAAGTGTTGTGGTACAGCGGAATACAAAGTCAGTAACAACTTTACTTCGTCCTGCTGAAAAAAATATAACTGAATGCAAGGCAAAGTAAACACATAAGTGAATCAGAAAATGGGAGTCTCTTCTATCCAGGCACATTCCACCCTTCCACGTAAAAAGACGCTGAAAATACTACCCCTGCATAATCATCTGCTTTTTAAAACTCACGACTCGAGGAAGAGGAGCGCCAATGCTTGTGTGATGCTACTGCTGGATTGCCTGGTGTGCTGGTAACAATACCAACTGCTGAGTGCTCAGCCTGGTCCTCTGCATCATACCTCCTTCTCTCTCTGTCACTCCCTAACTTTTTTTTTTTTTTTTTCCACTGGCTTCTTCTAAATTTAAGTCATATCTTAAACTGTGACACAAATGCTTTAGGATTAACATTCAAAACTTAATTTCCCCATCTCTGAGCAAGTCTGGTTCTGGCCACAGATGGAGTATGTTTCCCTTTATCATTTCTTTACTTCTTTCAGAAAGCAGAGCAACCAGGAAGGTGGTTTTAACTAACACGTGATTGTTATCATAGCTCAGATTAAGAAGGTAATATTCAGCTCAGTGATGGTAGCCTCTGAAGATGAACTAACTCCCTCTCTTGCAATTGTGGTATTGAGTTCAAATCTGCATATATGATGGACAGGCAAACCCTGCTTTTCACAGGCACTGGCCTCATCTTACAGATGGACAAGGCCTCAAATGACACAAAAAGCTCCCTACCAGACTCCATTTGTCTAAATCACTTTCTGTCCCTGACGATAAAAGGAGAAAATCCATTTTAAGAACGAACCTGCTCATAATATCCGTATTTTCCCAGTAAGGATTTTTCAGGCAGGAAGTAGTCCAAAGGAAAAGATTTAAAATATTCTTAAATTTCTTTTATGAGCCAGCCTATCAGCTCCTAATTTCAAAGACCTTTTGACACATTCAAAGGCAGCTTTCCCTCTTGTCTTACAGGTACTCTGTTCCAAGCTGAAGCCAGAAATAAGCCTGTAATGTGACTCAGGTGACTGATCACACTAGAAGGAGTAAAAACCAGTGACAGAAAATTCACAAAGAACCACTGGCCTGCTATGTTTTGCATGATTCACTGCTGACCAGTGAATAAATTTATAAAATGACAGCTTAGAGATGGGAAAAAAGAGGCACTGCCAAAGAATACAATATATTTCTATCACATCTCCCCATCTCTAGTAACAGAATGGCAAGAAAGTGAGTACCTGCCTAAAATTAAGACAAATGCAGAATTTCCTTTGCTAAAAGGTTTCTTCAGTAACTTGTACTTGTAATTCCCCAAACTTTCTTTCTGCTCTGAAATCCTGTGCTACCCTCCTGTGACATTTTCTTGCATGCGCTCCACTGAAGTTTGGGGCTATTGTTTCACCACAAGAGAGCTGATCCTTCAGCAGTTGCTTATTTATTGAGGTCACTTGAGGTCAGTGATGTGGGTTTTATGGGGTGCTTTTTTTTTTTCAGAATATGGTCAATCTGGCCTGTTGGAATTCCTTTAATTTTACAAAGAGGGAGGTAGACGGTGGGGGAGTTTCATTTTAAAATTACACGCATGTCAAACGCATAGGTCTATACCTGCACCGTATGTATAAC
This sequence comes from Scolopax mira, assembly GCA_004320125.1. NCBI lineage: Eukaryota > Metazoa > Chordata > Aves > Charadriiformes > Scolopacidae > Scolopax > Scolopax mira. Next base: position 5,139 of record BJBW01012121.1, read on the forward strand.
TGGCTGTTTTCAAAGTGTGTCACCTCCTGTCACAATTTTGGTTTGGTATCAATGGGCTCATAAGGTTTTTCATCAGCAAGATCTTAGTTCTTTATTCCTCTCTGAGGTTTTTTTTTGTGTGTTATGCAGCAAGGAAGGGCTACTCTGCCTTACCTCTCACATTTCCTTCTTGCCTGGGTGACAGGGGATTTGTTGACATTTGCTGCATGCCCTGTTGCTATTATAAATCGGAAGCTACATTTCAAGCTTCAGCACACTCAGAGTTAAGCTGCACTGGAAAGAGGACAAGGGAAAACACAAATGGAAGAAATTTGAGGAAAGTGAAAAAGGAATTATTTGGAGGAGCTTTTTCTTTCATTTTAAAGCATTTAGGAACAGAGTGAGGAAAAAATCCTTAAATGGTTTCATTTTTCTTTGTTTTCAAAGCTACATGCTTGAAGTCAAGGTTCTAACTCTGTGTTTAGTCATCAGAGTTTGCCTCCACTAAAACCACCCTTAAATCTTCCTTTGAAGCAATCCTCAATATAAAAAGTATAGATTTTGTGATCTGAAATATTTTGCACAATTTTGAAAGTGTCTTTCTAAATAGTGCTTATAGTCAGGATCTTAATGAATTGAGAAATTTGGTTAAAGAAACTCTATACAGAGAGTCTCAGTCTTCATTTTAGTAACTTTTCATTTCTGTTTGTGTAATAAACAATAAATGAATACCGACTATTGAAAAAAATAAACAAAGAAAAAGTAGAGCAAAGTAAATTTTACAAATCAGGCCAAATAAAATATTTCAGTTGACCAGAAATCAAATAATATTTCTTTTAAAATGTCACTTAACGGGACACTTCTAAAAAAGCATTCGTTCTGCTGTGTTCTCTTCCAAAATGGGAATGTTTAATATCAGAAAAATTCCCTGAAATGAAAAATTGGGTTCTCCTACAACTCCAATGCCCAGATTTTCTAGTCGCTCATGAGCTCCAAATGACTTTAAAAAGGAGTTCAAGTGCAAATCAGCTTATTTATCTACACTACTTACAATGATCTAGTGAAAATAATTGTAATGCAGGGAGTCAGTTTTATAGATTTGGCCACATTTCAGTACCACAATCCTTAAAGAAACTAGAACAAATAGAAAGCATAAAATAATAGAGAGGAAGCATGTCTTTGTGAATAATTTTTGTGACCCATTTTAACTTGTTTCACAATGTTTCTTTTATTCTCCAGGATAATTTACTGCATAATTCAAACCTGCAGATGATTTTGACCTCTTTTCTTTTACTATTAGCTATTAAATTTTATTTAAGCATGATAATTTTTAATAGGGTGTGTGGGATAAAGCAAAGCTTCCAATTTTGCATCCTGCTCTAATCTCCGATTTGAGAGTGGTACAGGCTGGGACTTTACATAGCAATACAGGGGCAGCAGATAGATCTGATACACCCCCACACCTATAGATATAAACCCCGAGAGCAGCCTGTACGTTTTTCAGTGGCAGCGGACCATAACAGTCCCTTTTGAACTTTAAATCAGTGAATCTGCCTATGAGGGAAGCGCCTGTATTTTATAGTTGTGTTGGGGTCGGGGTTTGTTTTGATTGTTTGAGTTTATTTTTTGCGGTTGGTTTTTTTCCTCTTTTTTTTTTTTTTTTTACTTGATGGGGGCTGAGGGTGTCTTCTTGAATGGCTGTTCCCCTGCCCTTAAGTTTAAGGCTATTTTCAGACTTCGCCAAACGCTTGATTTTTGTAATTATTGTTGTTAGGATTTCCCCTACCCTCCAACTCCCCCTTCCTCCCCCCTCACCCCCCCCGCTCTAGACGGAAACTAAAATTGTGATTTAGATATTTGGTCCCAGCGGCCCTGCCTGCGCTCAGCAAATGGTTCCATGTCACTCGCTGCATCACAATATCGGAGCGGCGGCGCTCGGTGGCAGCTAATCCTCTGAGCCCGTTAATAAGCTTAGGAGCACGTTCATTGAAGACTGACGCGTTAGTCACAAACAGGGAGAAAATATCTACTGGGGGAAGCTGAATTGGTTTTAATCATCTGCTAATCACCAGTAATGAGACCTACTCTGGGGAAGAAAAGAAAAACAGATAGTCAGAGGGAGGTTTTGTTCTTCACAGCGGAGTAACAGGGAATGAGAGGGCAGCTGTTATTAGGAGAGAAAAGATGGAAAGAAAGGAGGGATTTGGCCAGACCAGATGAAACTTCTTCTGTGGCGCACTGTTTTGTTAGCTGAGTGTTTCTTTCATTCAGCCTCCGAAACTTCAGATCTGTCAGCCCCTCTGAAAGCCCCGGCCCACCTCTCCAAGCCGCCAGGGAGAAAAGGCGCCGCCACCCCGCCCCGGTGTGTGTGTGTCCGTCCCCCCCCCCCCCCCCCCTCTNNCCCCGGGGTGTGTGTGTCCGTCCCCCCCCCCCCCCCTTCTTCGTCTTCCCGCCTCCCCCGCGCCCTCCCCGTCCCACGGCCCGGCTCTCCCCGGCCCGAGCCCACCCCCCGGAGCCCCCCCGGCCCCTTCCCCGAGCCCCGCTGCTCCGGGCGCCGCTCCTCCAGCTGCCGGGCAGCGGTGGGGCAGGGCCGGCGGGGCCGGGAGCCAGCTGGTGGCCGCCAGAAGGGCTGGGACGGCCGGAGGGTCATCCTGCCTTAACCGGGGGGGGGGGGGGGGGGGGGGGGGGGGGGGGGGGCCCCCGCCCTTACCGGGGGGGGGGGGGGGGGGCGGAGGGGGGAGGGAGGGGGATGCTTCTATATATCCCTGGAAGCCCACCTTGAAGGTGCCTTCCTGCACGCTCAGCCGCCCGCGTGGGAAAGTTGGGCTTGAAGGAGACTGCTGGGAAGAAAACAAGAGAGGGGACACATCCGAAGAGACACGGAGAGTCTGGCTGGGAAGTCAGCTCTCCTTCCCACCAGTGACACCTGAGCGGAGAGTCTGCTTCAAGAAGCAGGCGGCGTGTTCTGCAGGGGAAAGTCAGGCAGTGATCAGAGCTGCGGCTCTTGAGCACAGGGATAGCGGGACTTAGGCTCCGTGCATCGTGCAGATCAGCATCCTTAATTCCAAGATGCTGGTATGAGGACCGTTGCATAGCAGGTCACTCAGTTCCTTAACAGTAGGCCCTGAGTATCACCTTCAACTAGATCATATTCACCTTTTTCTTTCTTTTTTTTTTTTTTTAAATTTTAATTGGCTTTACTTTTTGGCTTATAATTGCGCATCTGGTTCAGAGAGAGAGGAAGAAAGCCCTTAGCTACATTTTTTTAAAATCCAAGCTTGGATGAGCTCTTTAAGTGATTATAAAGTTGACTAAATGTAAAAGCTTTGCAAAGGCAGTAATTTCAGACACACTTCTGGCTGCTAAGACATGTCTATGTTTCATTTTCTGTATATTTTTAGGGAGCTTAAGTGGGGTGGGTAGCTCACTCATTGGAAAAAGGTTTTTTTAAATGTCATGCTTCATTTGGCTGTATGGAAAAGCTGAATATCAGATGTCCTGTCAGGAAATAAGATACACTGATATACAATGTGCAAACATTTTATTTTGAAGAACTCCTTCACAGTCTCACTTCATGAAACTGAGTTGCCCAACTTAGTCACATAGCAAAGAGAAGTCTACATCCTGATTTACGTTTAATTTCTTGGTTTAGAGCTCATGGCAGCAGGATATCTGAAAGGCAAAGCGTGTCTCAGTTTTTTCCTAGTTTCAATACTTTTTATCTCCACTACCAGGAACTGACTCTCAGTATACTAGGATATGGAGAGAACATTAGCCTAGGGAAATTTTTTAACCTCTTCTTTGTAGCTTGTTTATTAAGAATGTAAGTGGGAATGACTAGTCTTTTAGTTAGGATCATCACAACATCATGTTTCTAATTTTGCAGAAGAGCTCTCTGCAGGTCTGGGGATAGCTGGTACCAATGAAAAACCACACTTCATCATCAGGCAGTTTTCTTAGTCCTTTTGAACAGAAAGACTTGAGAAGCTTTACATTTCAGGGCAGGCAACACTTCTCTAAATGCCTGTTGTTATGATATGACCTTATTCTAGTGCCAGCAAAAGCCATTTGGGTTATAGTGAGAAGAGAGAACCCATTATTTCAGAAAGGGAAAGAAAATAAGGAAAATTTGAACTCCTTTTCCCATGTCCTAAAAGAATTTAGTCCATTTGAGTTACTCTGGTTTTTGCAGCTCACCTTGAATGAAGAATAGACTGTTCCTTAGAAGTGGCTATCTATTTCACTTTCTCACTAGTTTCACACAGATAGCCAGAAAGGTCTTATAGAAAAAAAAAATCCTGTTGGGAACCAAACTTCTTCACAAGCCTTCAAGGCAGAAGGAAACCTCTTGCCTGTTTGTTCACTGGCTCTAAGATTCTCAAGCCAAAAACAGTCATGGATGTCATGAAATGTACCCAGTAAACCGCAGCAGTAAGGCAATATGCAGAAACTCATGTTTCAATACATTGGATTTAAATTTAAGACAGAAAATGAACTTAGGAAGATGCATCTTTTCAAAATAAAGCCATTCAGAGATTCCAGATACAATCATGTTGACCTGATGCATACACTTCTTCCAATTTGGAAGAAAGTTTGCCATGATAGTGAGCATGTCGTCAAAGCCTCAAGGTAATGCTTAGTTGAACCGTTTTTCTTTTCTTTTTCCATAACTATATTCAGTATTGTTCTGATATTTTCTCAGTTAGTTCTTCTGTCTCTGCATTTTATCTTTCTGTCTGTCAGGCTTATTAGCATACTTTGACAGATTAAAAGGCTAAGGTCAAACAAACAAATCCCCAAAGAAATACTGCTAATTATTGTCATATGTTTTTTAAATACTTTTGCTTCTTCAAAGAATTTCATAAGGAACTAAATTCAACTTTGCAGTCTAACTGTTTCTTTTATGAGCCCCTTCTCTCTTTAACATCGCTTATCCTAGCCACTGTCTAGTGCCCCTACCCTCATTCTCGTGTTTTATGCAAGCAATTAGCTATTTACAAAAAAGAAAGACTGTGCTTCAGATGAGTTACATTTTATGGAAACTACCCGGAACATATTGACATATGTCGAGTACTGTTCAATAAGCCAACAAACATGGATTTGGGTGGCTCTTCTGTTTCATGATGTCTGAAGAAGTAAAAGACACTTTTTATTGCTGGCAAAGTGACACAGATCATCCTTCTTACAGAATCCTGCTCAGGGACTAGTGAGCGCTACATACAACTGTGGTCAACAAAGGGACCTTTCCACCCCAGCATTTTCACTCTGTTTGTATGGTGAGGAGGATTGGTTAGGATCTGAAGGTAGAGTCAGGAGGTAAATGAGCTGCACATTAATACCAGGTGCTGTACAAAGTTTTCTTTAACTTCAGCTTCTTAGAAGACAAAATGGAGCAGGTAGATGGTCTAAGCGTGAATAAAAAAGAAAATTAAAAAACCAGAACACAAGTCCAATGATTATAATCACAGAATGATTATAACCACAGTCAGTTGAATACTTTCTGTATTTGTTGTTGGCCAAGATAAATAATAAGGTAGAAGCTGGTCAGATGAAGGAAGATACTAGTTTCTTGTGAGGATGAAACAACAGGTGGCTAAAACAAATAGGGGAGGGTGCTTTTGGAATAAGGTAAGCGACAAAACAATCCTGATTAGCTTAATGAATAGACATGTATTTATCTTATGCATCCACTTTTCTATTAATTTCCAGACACTTCCATGCTTCAAGACAATATATCTGTTTTTTAAAGGATTAATTGTTTGACAGGTATGCAAAGGTAGCATTGCCAAACCTTGTTCATGGCAGGTAAATCATTACAAGACCTAAGACAGTGTTCATTAGCAGCATTGTCAATCAAGGGGGAGTCCTGCCAGAGAATTGCTGATGGTACAACAGGGTCAGAGACGAAGATATTCAGTCTCTATTCATCCATCAGATTATTTTTTAAAAAATCAATTTACAGCATGATAATTGAGTCAAGTTTATTGCGCTGCCCCTCAAACAGTGGAGGATTTGGTGATTATAAATCTCATGGTACTAAGACCACACAAAAAAGATAAATAGAGAGGAAGAGAGAGGAAAAGAGGAGAAAGGAAGAAGGAGAGTTGGGGTAGGGTGGGGAGATGAAAGCTAATTGTTAAGATAAATATTTTAAGAAGGGAAAGTTTCAATTGGAGAAAGCCTGTCTTTCTGATGAAAAAAAATAGTTGGGAGATGAAGTCCTCAGTTAAAGAAATTCTTCACTAAATGTGAAAGGCTAAATTGCCATTCATGTATCTGTATCAACTGAAATTATTCCACTGATACAATCAATGTGTATCCTTTCCAGGGGAACAATACAGCCTTCAAAAGTATTGTTCCTTTCTGCTGTATTGGAGACCCCTTTTATAAAATGTTTCCCTCTTCATATGTGCAACTGTGCACACCTGTATGCACGTATGTGTGTGCAACATCTGAGTTGCAACAAACACTATGCAACATGTGCACCAGACACTATGTCTCTGTGTTACAAAATTTAAAAAAAAAATATATATTTAATGTGGAAGGGCAAATGAAAAGTCTCATTCTAAGGGAGAAAGAGGAGGGCTTTCTACAGGGAGAAAAGCTACCTTCTATCAAGCTGGGCATGGGTCTGATTTCCAGGGCAAATGTCCAGCACTATATTTCCAGCCCAGAAAAAAGGGTTTGTAAACCTCCCTCCCATGACCTGCACCTCACTCACACTTATGCCAAAGAGTTAAAAAAAGTGCCGTTGCTATCTTGCACAGGCTTCCTGTAAACTGATGTTACTGGTAAACATGTGCTTGCTTATCTACTTTCCTCAGTTTGCTGTTTGGCTGATTTCAGACACATGATAAATAGACCATTCCTAAATTTTCGTATAATTACATTTAAATATAATTTTGAGCAATTAAAATGAATGGGAGAGGAATTCATATGAAATCTGTCTCAAAATAAACCTATAAAATATCTGAGTGGTGCATTCCAGGGTGATTTCTTAAACTCCCCTTCATACAGCAGCCGTGCTCACGAGCTCTCCCCTCAGACCCCGACTCCTTTCTGTGACTCATCAGGCTGATGCTGAACATATTTAAATCCTCCCCATAAAAGGTTTAGTCTAAGTTGCTTCTCCAGTACTTGTTTGAACATTAAATATGCAAATAATCATCATTACACTTCCAACAATTACACATGTTTGCGAGCACCATGTCAAGTACTGGCAGCAGTGCAATCATTTGTAAAGACAAATATTCCATTCCAAGAGATGTCATGCTGCTTAGAAGATTTCTTTTTGTATTAGTAGCCACACTGCTGCTTCATAAAGTGTGCAAATGAACGTGACAGTGCTGCCAATAGCTGCCAGTTCCTTCCTCTCGGCAGAGCAGATGTCAATCAACCATCCCAAACAGACAAGGCCTCGGTGCTGCCGCAGACATTAAACATGTAGGATGGAGAAGGGAGGGCACAAACAACACAGGCAGCGCAGGGGCTCGGCGTGCTCCTCTCTCTCCCTCTCCCTCCTCCTCCTCTCCCTCTCAGCCTCTCTCCCTCTCTCTTTCTCTCTGAGGAGGCCCGAGGCCGTTGGAATATTTTAATTTCTGATTTCTGACTATATTATCGCGTGTTTGTAACAGACGAATTGTAATTTGTAGCTCTGAGGTGATATGAAAAGCTGCCTGCGACCGTAGGACAGATGCAGGCGTGTGTGGCAGACTTCCCTCCTCGCCGCTCGTGCCTCCTTCCCTCTCTCTCCTGCTCTTTATGTAGTTATGGATAATTGTCAGCATTCACTTTTATCACATCCAAAGTAGCAGCTTAGAGAAGATGTGACTTTAGTCAGGACTAATCTTGCCTCCTCCTGAAGTGGGAAAATCCCAAGTATTTCAGGGTCCTATTGATAACCCTTGTGCTTTTTTTCCATAAAAGACGGATGACTCTGGCAAGCTTGGGAGACTGCAGATAATGGGATTGACTTGGTACTTAAATCTCAGTGAACCAAGACAGCATAAGTAATTAGTGAATTGGATCCATACTGGGGTGCTAATGATGGCTAATACTGCCCCACACCATTCTAAAAACCGCAAGATACACATCCATCTCATTCAGATAAAACCGAGGGGACACTGCTTTTGCGGGCATCGTTTATTTCTTCCTTAGCACAGTATTTATCCCCCGTAAAAAAAAATAATCTAATTTTCCTGGAGTGACATCCAGAAGAACAAGTGACCATTCTGTCAGAAGAGTTCATTATGATCACAAATACCTCTGGTGTTTTTAATTAAGAAAGGCTAATTAAGAGAAACTACGCATTTATCTTCTTATCTAGTTGTCAAGGGAAAAGTCACAAACACTAACTATATGCTGTTTGAATGGGAGATGCAGTTCATATTTTTAATCTTTATTTTTTTTTATTTTCAGACAGACCAAATCCTCAAACAGGAGAAACTTCATTTAAAGAAAGCATTTCGGTTTTTAAATCAACGCTCCAACTTCTATTAAGTGTAGTTCAACTCCACATCCTGATTTTCCTCCAGGTTAGTATAATTGTGTACAAACTAGCATTCTGCCTCATTTTTCTTTCCCCACGGAGTGATAGCATTTTATCAGGATAATTTAGATAAATGTCTTTCCATAGGGTTTGCTTATCCTTCCAGCAGCTATGATCGACAAACAGCCACAGAAGATGAATGGCATCGTGTTTTGATCAAATGTATTCTCATCTAAAAGTAGAGAGGGTTTCAAGGTGAGGGGAACGTCTGTTTTCCTCAGATGTGATCGTCAGAGGGTGGTCCTCCCCCTCCCCGTGCCCTCCGGTGTGTTACAGTGGCTGCGAGTTAGGATGTTTGCGCGTGTGAGCCTGCGCGTTGCACCTCTCAGACCCTAAAACCAGGGGTGGCTGGGCAGAAGATGTGCTGAACTCACCAAACGGTCTTCACCAAACGAGTTTTACAGAGATAGGTGAAGACGGGGAGGAGGCTGGGTGGGGTGAGGGGAATGGCACGCAGGAACTCGGAACTCGGGCACCCTTCAGTTTTCATGCCGCCAGTTAAATCCTGAAGCCAGACAACTGATTTTGCCTCTTTCTGTATCCTATTTGCAATTTGTCCTGTTGTTATGGGACTTCAAAAAAGGTGACTTGAGGCAGGCTCAGGCTATAGCATATAAAGGGTTAAGATGCAACATTACTGATTAACAGCAAAAGAGACTCCTGCCAGACACTGATTTTTTTTTTCTTTTCTTTTCTTTCTTCATTAGGATTAAGCTGAAATCTTTCTTCTCCCTGACTGTCAGAAGAATGTTAATTCTGTTTTGGGTTATTTCAGCGAGTACCTCAGTAGGTGTGTGTGTAACCACAGTAGGAAATTCTTTTTAAGGAGAACTTCATATTCAGCATTTGAGGAGAAAAATATGTTTCGTACAGGGGCTCTTCGTTTTCCTTCTCAATCTGTAACTGATTCGGAGGCATTCAGAGCTAATATAGGATGAAAAGATGGGCAGACTCTGGGATGAGGAGGCGGAAGCAGGGGTTGGTTGGGGTAAGGATCTGAACTGGATTAGTACAAACCCAAGTTTTAGTTGGGATGGAGCTAAAGTGTTAGCCCAGAGGCAGGCAGGCTGCCCTTCATCAGCAGAAATGCTCTCACTTCGGTGCCTCCCTCTGCTTCTCAAAAAGCAGAGAGATTCCCCCTGAAAGCAGTGCTTTGCAAATTGCAGCATTAACCTCATCCTTTCGATCTGGCCTAGAGATTTTTCTTTCTTTCTGTCTTGATGCACATGAGAACTTTTAGCTTGTATAGTTGCTAGATCCATGTATTTCTAAAATGACAGGAATTTTTATAATACTAATAAATCACACAGTCCTTTAAGTCTAAAACTGAACTCTGCCTCCTTCCCAACCAGGTTTCCTTTTCCTTTTCTGCATTCCTGGCTTTTGCTAGCTTTTAGACCTTATTGCAATACTTAAAAAAAAAATTAATAAAAATATCCCCACATTTTCACTGTGCAAGACCTGAAGTATTTTGTCCTGAAGAAATCTGAAATACATAAAATAACCTATAAATGATCCTATAAAATAACCATGATCCCCATTTCATAATTAACAGCATTTTTTGGGAAGCACTGCAGTGTGGAAGGGTAGAACAAGAGTATGAGAAATACTGTTGGTAAGATGTGAGGATATACCTTCTGCAAAATTAGAATACCATTTGTTTAGGAAGGTCCCTTTTCTTGAACTTCTTACTATAACTGTTCCCCTTCGATAAGTTTAGCTTTTGGAAGAGCTTCATTGTTTCTCTTCCTAACAGCCTGCATTTCTCCTTGAATATGATGAATGCAGCTGCAGGACCCTTCATCCCAGTTTTCGGAGATTGTCACATGGTGAAGTCTTGAAAGAGTTTTCTAGCAGAAAGAGAAATAACTCCCTTCTTTTGACCTAATTTGCTCAAATATTTAGTAGTTACTCCCATTTCTGCTGTCCTCCCTGGAAATAGCCCTAGAAATTGCAGGCACTGATAGAAATAATCACATCACTGGACAATTTCATCTAAACCACTGCAATTCTTAGTTTTTACTTCTGAAATATTATTCCTTATTTTTTCTCACTAAACAAGAAGGCTTTGGCAGAAATCAGGAAAAAAAAAAAGAAAGCTGGAGCTGATATATGATCTATCCACTTATACCTTAGACTTACACACACTGTTAGCAGAATTACAGAGCTTGCAGTAAATGGTATTAAAACTCAGACACTTGGCTAAAAGCAGGTCCATATCCAAGGTTATGGAAAAGGTGGGGTCATTTTATGAAGATACTGACCTTCCCCAAACTAATATCTGCTACACATTTCCTTTTGTAACTTTTCAAAAGAAGGTAAATTCATTCCTAAATACTTTCTAACAAGAATTTGAAAGTTAAAATAAATAAAAAAAAAAAGAAATAAAGAAAAAAAATGCACAGAGCCCTTATATGAACCTGAAGGCAGAATAGACTACATTAGTTAACTTCTTTTTGATGCTGGGGGGTGGAAGCCAAGATAGCACTTATTTCTTTTACCCATCGGAAAAAATAACAGGAGCTGGAGAAACATTTTCATTAAGGGAAGAAATATGGAAGAATGAATTCTGAATCACTCTTCCCTGCTGGAAAATGCCCAGATTCTTGTTGTCTGCTGTGGGAGAGTTTGTAGTGCACATACATAAGTAGTGGGGATAGAAAGGTTTATATAAAAGGAAACTGGAAGCAATACACGTAAATAACAGTTCATTCAACTTACGATTTTCCCTTTCTGCAATTAAGTATGCGCAGCAGAAATACAGAAAGAAATGGGTCTTACTTTAGAGAAATCAGTTTTGAATTCCATACTTTACTTTTTACCTATTGTATCAGATACCAGGATGCTGCTGAAAAAGTCCCAGAATTACAAGTAATTCCCTCAACTTGAGCAAACATTCCTGAAATGTGCCAGTTGCTGGCATATTTCCACTGGTTTGAAAGTTTGAAAGCAGGCTAAAAAATTTAGGGGTAGTTTTGTTTGTTTGTTCCTGACCACTGATAGCATGAGCTAGCAGCTGGTAGAAGAATAAAGGAAAATGTGTGTGTATTGGCAGCAGACAATTTATAACATGAAGCGATTATTCTCTCAGAGTCTTAAACATCAGAACTTGTGTCTTAAAAAATAATAATTTGCTTGGACAATTTTACAACTGAGCATTTAGTTTTTTCCCATTTTTCCTCCTTCAAAGATGTGTTGGAATTTGTAACCAACAAGATACATAATTTATCAATCTTGTACTTTTTTTTTTTTTAAGAAGGCATTTTTCAATCTTGTGCCTTGTAAAGCCTTGTTGCAATCCTAGCTTGGTAAACCTACATCTCCACCTAGTGGTTTCCCAGAAAGGTGAAGCAATTCTTTTCCAAGCAGTGTGGGCATCCAGATAGTTTACAGTGCAACACCAGTGTGAAGAAACTATGCTCTTTCGGAACAAACTATTTTAAGAGATGTTATTAAATATATATAAACATGTTGATTGAATGTTGAAATGTCATTGCCATAGGTAATTAGATAATGGCTCTATTATTTCTTAGTATTCCTTAATAATATCAGCTTCTAACAGAAAGCCTAAATTTTAGTGCATCATCCATTCATCCTGCATTTTCTATAACCCTGTCCTAAACCATGCTTGGTCAGTGCTGGAAGCAAGAGACACCATGATGCCTATACCCACATCTCTGATGCACAGTGTGACCAAAGCTCCAAACTAAGCACAAAACAATTACCAAAAATTTGTAAATGCTCTAGGCTGGGTCTAGAGCATCTCCTTTGTACATAGATGCTTTTTATAACCCTCTGGTTTAGGATACTTTATATCTAATGTGAGGGATTTTCAGGAAATCCATGAAGGGAACAGGCATGCACAATGTGTGTGGCTTTGGTCTTAGAGCAAGAAAGATTTTTAAAAGCTTTTCCATCCTTTCACAAAAAGCTTAATATTGCCTTTTCTTGACTCTTCAAAAGATTTTTTCTCCAAATTTTCTAAAAAAAGTTATGAAGAATACCTCTTAAACATTCTTCTTCGGAATATAGGGTATTGAATTGCTGAAAAAAGCTGCAGTGCCAACACAGCTGTATATTGTCCCATATAGGCAACATAAACCATTCCTGCAAGAGCTATCTGAAGCATATAAAAAAAGACTTTAGGTACACAGAGAAATTAAATCTTTCAGTACCTGCAAATCCATTCCATTTAAAAAATAAAATAGGCAGAAATTAAGTTAGTATCCAGATCCCATCCAAAATACCTTATTTTTTTCAGCCATAGTTCTCATTCCTCTTTCATGTCTCTGCAGTGCCAGTCACTTCACACAGCAGTGAAAATCCAAGTGTTTTTGGGGGGTTAGAATCTCATTCTTTCAACAAAACAGCCAGTTCCATAGGACTATTCATGTTGCACAAAATTAAGCATGTGCCTAACCCTGTGCAGGACTGGATCATTCACATGGACAGTAGATGTACTGTTAATTAAATGCTACTTGTAATAAAATATATTAAAGTGATTGAAGCTGCTGTAGCTGCAGTGGGCCTAGAAAGTACAATAATCCTTCACTGTAATGTAGAATCCTCGTGTCAGAAACATGTACAGTACTTAGAAAGAGTATAATTAATGCACATTAACATATATACTCAGAGAGAGAATATATGAAGAGGGTGCTCTGGGACATGGTTAAAATTTTTGTGACTTCAAATTAGAGAAATTTGGAAAATCTCCAGTTCAGCAATTTAAAATGATTAAATGGTATCATAACGTTGTCCTAAAACAGGATAAATGTGAAGAAATGTGGAAATGTGGTTTTGTTTCATTAATGAGATACTCCAGTCTTAAATATTGTTTTCCACAAATACAATAAATATTGATTTTCTTAGCTAATTAAGAATGGATGGTCACCCACAAATAATTAAACTAAATATTCAGTCTTGTATAGTGAAATGAAAAATTGGATGTGTATTTCAGAGATGGGTAGCATGCGAAGGTCATTAGACAGTCCAAGGTCAGTATTGGATTAAAACTGAGCCCTGCCACTGAAGAACCAGGAAGAATTGTTTTGGAGGAGGAGGGACAATTTTGGGTGGCTCAGGCTGAGAACTGCTGCTGTCTGCATTGGTCTCTGGTTCAAAATTTGGAGGCGGGGGTGAAAACTGGAGGTGAATATGGAAGCTTATTTTTCCTGTAGAGAGTTCAGCCTTCTCTTGAATAGTGAGACCTGTGGGGCACTGTCAGTCATCACTGGCTGGGCTTGCCCTGAGCTCTGGTGAGTTGCTGGGCTCCTTCTGAGCAGTTAGAAATGGTGTCTGTAATGACACATGCATGTCACAGACACACACATGCTCTTGACAGCATCCAGTTAAAAACAGTTTGGGCAGACAACACAAGAGCTGCAAAACTCTGAAGTAGCTTTAAGGCAGAAAAATGGAGCTGGGTGAAAAACAAAATGGCAAAAAAAACCCCATCCCTCATTTCCTTGTTACTTTATCTCTGACTTTTTTTCTGACTTTGTTGATTTTCTTCCTCTGGTCTATCTGAAGCCTGAAAAGCAGAAATTCAACCTCTTTAGGAAGAAGATAAGATCAGAGTCAGTCTGGGTTGCCCAGTCTCACTTGCCAATTGTCATGCTCTGTCCAACTGTTTAAATCTATGGCAACTAACCGGGTCCTTTAAATAATCCAAGTAGTCGATTAAAGAGCTGAGTCTGATAGAACATTCTTCATTGACTATCACAGCAATAAAAGGACCATAAACGTTGGTTTAATGATATGTGTGTGAGGATGAAGTATCCAGTGCTGCTACTCCAAAGATTTTTTTGCTTTTCCTGATTCTAAAATTCATAATCTCACAAAATGGGTAGCCCTAACAAGAAACTACAAAGCCACTTTCTAAGGAAAAAATTAAGAAAAACTGTGGCATTGGATGCAAGCCATTGTGACTGTTCAGGAAAATTATAGGAGCCACAAATATTCAAGAAGAATATAGTCTCAAAATAGCAAATATTTGTTAAGTCCATAGAGTTTTAAATATTCCAACCACTGTAGATTTCTCATCAGGTAGATGAGATTTCTCAGCATACTTATAGTTGTCATAGCTATAAGTAAGAGTCAACATAAACAGTTGACAGAACTAAGCACCAAATGGCAGTCTTCATATTATGTTGTCTTTGATCTAAAGACAACAAGAGTACACAGGAGTAATTGTGAGCTTGTTTTAATGATCTTTTCGTTCTCCGGGCCAAGCAGCTTCTGCTTGCTGAAGTGTGTGCTGTGTTCGTGTGTTACTGTTAAGACTTTCAAGGAGGTATTGAGTATCACAAAGCGTTCCTGTCAAACATGGAGAGGAAAACTAACATGATGAAACTCAGATTTTTTTACTGTAATATATTTGTTGGATCTGAAAAAAGTGTACAACAAAACCCCTTCATGATTCCCTGTACCTTTACAGCTCTGGGAGCCATGCAATACCCCACGGCTGCTGTGTAGCATGTCTGGAAAAGTTCTTGTGTTCTCATTGCTAGGACTTATTTTCTCCATATTCAAGGTCTAACTTTCAGGAACAGAAATAAGCACACACTCTGAATGAGTCATTATTTCTAAAACTTGGGGACTCAGAGTCTCATAGGTAGAGAGAGCATCACAGAAAGTAAGTTCTTCAGCTACAGGCATATATTTTGTCAGAGATTTCTTAGTATAAGTTGATATATAAATTCCAGTATTGTAACTAGCATATAAACTCTAGTGTAAATTTATAAACTCTAGTATGAAACACATTTTGCATTTTGCTTCTTTCATAATGCTGCTGATTACATTTTTTATTGAGCTATTTCTTCTTTTCTGGGCGGGGGAAATGAGGTAAGGAAGATACACTCGGTGTTTTTTCAAATAGAAGCCAAGATTCCTCACATCCATGTTAATTTTAGAGTAGATTTACCTAACAGTTCTTAGAAGTCCACATGTACTATGAAGCATTTTCTTCAAAAAACAAAAATCCAGACCTCCTTCAGCCACAAGGGAAGTGACCTGCAGAGTATCTGAACACCTACGTGAGCAGCATGGCAGGATGCCTTGTCCAAGTCATTGGTGGGAAGAGGCAGCTTTTTTTCAGCCTCTGCTTCCTACTTTTCTTTTTTCTTTTTCAATCACTCCCACCCCTTGACAATAAAGATCAAGATATACTTTTGTTCTTAAAGAAAGCCAAACAACAAGCACCACATATATGCCCTATCTTTTATCTGTTTGTGAATATTTCATTGGTCGATATTCTGGGTACATCTAATATTCTTGCATTATCAGTGCTGCACATAGTAAGCAGTGCAAACTGACAAAAATTAAAGGTACAGGGGGGTAAAAGGGTGCTTGAAATCTTAATTGAAGTCCAAGATAACATTTATTTGGTGATTTCAGTAGAGCAGGGATTTCATCGTAACTGATGACAAAACCTTCTGACCAATTTCATTAGTACATAGGTTTTTGGAGCCATGTAAGATATTTTCCTTATTTGTAGTAAACCTTTCTATATGTATGGATAGATATATATATAGTAAAGTAACTTAAAGAAGGAGAGAATATGAACAAAATCACCGAGACAACCATTAAATGATATTAACGAATAAGAGTCATTGATGTGTCTCCCTTGTGTAGAATCAAAGTTGTAGCAGAGAAAAAGGAGGAGAGGATGCCGGGAACATGTGAGGTATTCTCCATAGAAAACGCAGAGTAAATGTAGAAAGATAAGACAAAAAAAGAACAGAATGATAAAAGTTAGAAAAACATAATCATCCAGCAGATGTAACATTTATTACCTAAGCTCATTTGCAAAATACTTTTCACATTTAAACAAGGCAAAGTGATATTAACGTCCATTGTACTGTTTCTGCCTTGCATATACATGAAAAAACATAATGCATATATTTAATCTTATGAAAAGCTTTAGATTTAAACTTGCTAATAGTAAATATCGGCTTAGTACAAATAAATGTGATTCAGAGCTGAAGTTCTGCAACATAGCCCAGCCCACATTTATGTAGGGACTGCCAGAGTATAAAGGTATTGCTCTGCTTCAGTCCACTGTTTAGTAAGGAGCTGATGAAGCTTTTACTTGAGAACATAGAGATTCTCTTCCCTTTTGGCATAAACCTGGATATGAGATAGTTTCTGTGTTTTTGTACTTGTCTGCTGTAGTCCAGCATTTGTAATGCTCTAGGCATCATCTATTGCAGTTAATTTTATATGACTTTGTATGGGAGTTTTAAAGCTTTGTCTGTGTGTAAAGTTCACAGACTGAGTTGTCTTCTTCAGCTACTCCAAAGACTCACAAAACCATGTAGACGACAAGGGTGGTTCCCTCCAGATCTGACAGCTGGTGGTCCCCAGATGGATCAGTCCTGAAACCTTGGGAAAGCCAGAGCTGAGCTGGAAAGACTTAAGTGTCTCCAATAATATACTAGTAGAGCTTCTGAAAGCCTTCAGCTCCACAGGATTTTCTGCCAAGGATTTTCTGTGAGTTTAACACAGTCTGAAGTGTATGGTTTCCAGCAGTCACAACCTCCAGTGACTATGTCAGCCAGGCTTCTGGAAGGCTTCTCACGTGTCACTGCAACACATGTGACTCGTGGGAGGCCTGTCCCCAGAAATGGTACAGAAGGTTTGAGCCCACCACCACTATCCAGCTGGAGAAGGCTCTTTTCTGTTCACTAGCCAGCCTTGCTGACTGTGAGACCTAATATCTTTGCTTAAGCAAAAGTCACTCATTTTTTCCATTTAGAAAAAGCCAAAGTATATATTTTTTTCTCTTCAGTTTGAACATTTTGAAGTAAAATCACCACTAAGACAATGCTATAGGTTTTGATAACACATCACTATTGTCTAAGAAAATAATAAGATTGTTGGAAGCACCTGTTAATGTTCTCATACCAGTGACCCATATTTTTATGCACATACACAATTGCTCCATAGTTACAAAAATATAACAATAGGCTGTAATTTATAGCCGGAACAACATCAGAAACACCCTAGTAATGTTCTCCATTGCTAACTGATAGTTGCTACAACTACGTTCCTTACAGATATAAGCTAATTGTGCTGTTAAAAGTTAGAGGTCTAGCACAGATCCTGCTCATCCAAAAGAGCCCAGATGGATTACTGGTATGTATACAACAGCTACAAATACTAGCTTTTGTCTGTGGAGGCCATCTTTGAAGTACAGGTCAAATCATGAATGAAATATGCTGAAGGATCTTTGACTATTGAGTCAAGCTGTAGTAGATAGTTACATGGAACACAAAATTCATTCAAAAAATCATTACATCTTTTAAAAGAGGATGCCCTGCAGAAGAAGGTGAAGGGCTGAGGTAAAACAGGAGTTTATTGAGAGAAACCCTTCTTGGAAAATTTAATCTTTAAATATACCTGGCCAGAAGGTATCTGACTAAATCAGCTCAATGGGCTTAGGTTATATTTATTCCTTCCACACATATAAACTGCAATGGACTAAACAAGTCCATTACAAACAAAATAAGCAAGTTTGGGAGGGTTGTTTTTACCTTGCTCCCAGTAGTCTTTCAACAGCTCTTCTCTGTCTTGTGGGCAATAATGGAGCACATAAATCTGATCTACTTTGTCTAGCTATGATAATTTGCTAAATAATTTTACTTCTAGGCATAAAGTTCTTGATAAAGATTTGCTCTATACATGGACAATGAATTTTTTTTCTTTTTTTTTTTATTTATTCACAATATACATATCTGATCCTTCTCTGCATCCTGGCAGAAGAAAATTTTTGTGTGTTGATTCTCACCATGCTTGAAATGCCAGGGGAGAAATGGACAATCTGATAAAGTTCTCTTCAAGGAAGTTGGGGATTTTCCATTTTTTTAAAAATTCAATTCATCTCAAGTCAGTATGTCTTTTCAGAAGATATGCTCCAGCCTTAATTGGGGTGCTCAGTCTGAGGGTAAATGCGTGAAATTTAAGGGCCAGAAATATATAAGCAGTTTCTCCAAATAATCTCACAATCTATTCAATTCTATGCATTTAAAATGAAGAATCTTGCAGTGTGCAGACTGCAACATGTTAAGTATTCTTGGAATATGGGCAAAGTATTTACACTCAGAAAGTAACTCTACATCACTTGCACAGTGAATTCTTTCCCACTCTGCATAAAATACAGTATAACTGAGTGCAAGTGCTGATTAACAGGATGGCAAACTCACGGACGGTCTCCTCAGCCTTCAGTGAGTGCAGTGGCCATGAAGCCTCTTCAAGCTGTGTGGCTGAGATCTGTGCTCTGTGGGTCTTAACACCTGAATGCAGAAGCAGAAGCAGTCCAAAAATATAGCTCTGTGATCTCAGGGTGACTTTTTGATCTCTCTTCTGAATGAGTCTTTGAAGTGAGGGAAGACAAGACAGAACCTTAGAATCATGGTCTGAGGAAAAGCTTTGCCATCAGACCTATTAGCAATGCCTCTGCTTTGCCCAGAAATTTGAAAGCGCAAACATAAAAAGGTTAAAAAATAGGAAAGAAAGTGTGAAGGAACAATAGCATAGGGTAAGAGAAGATACAATAGTGAGTGATTTGAGAGCAGTTAATACCTCATTTGGCTTCTTACAAAGGTGTACATTACATAAGGAAAGATCATAAACCTCTTATTCTTTACTTTAGTGTCTCCATGCTACCCAGAGGCATGATGAGCATTGTTTTGGTGGGAATAACATGGGAGCTGCATTGTGTCTGTCACAATATGTCAAGTCAAATATACGAGCTGAAGAAGGGCCTTGATTTTGCTCAATTAGTACTGTTTGCTTTGTGGCCTTCCCATTAACAAGTATAAATTTGTACAGTGGTCACCATTTAAAAATCAATATTTACCAAGGGTTATCACATCTTCAAGCCTAGGACACTAAGTAGTTCCTTAAACTTTGAGCAGAAAATAATACTGCGATCTGGTAAATATTTAACATACGTATAATTTTATGGTAACCACCACTTTTGATACAGGTGTTCATTACCTCTTCCTAGCTAAACCTTACATTAAATTACATTGCACTGATCTTAGGCTTCACTTCAGACAGATTTCAGTTAAAGGAGCTGAGGAGCAGAATATAGTGAAACTGACTTTATAATGAACATAATGAAAATATCTATAATGAATAATCACTTTAATTTTTTTGCTGTTCTCTTCTCCCAAGGCATTTGATTGAGCATCGCTTCTCTGTGGAAATACTGAATTTATGATTAAAATATATCTAGGGAAAGTTAACTCAAGGTTCTATTTTCCTTTGGGTGTAATGGGAAATTTTCTGTTTGGCAAGGAAGGCCCTCCAGGAGCTAGCTACACTGTCCAGATACTTTTAATCTAACTGCCCTTCCTTTGATGTGAAAGTAACAGATGTTTAAGAGACAAGAAATTAGATAGATTGTGATTACTGAGAAACAACTTAATTTCAGTTCATTACTTGATGTTCTCATTCACTTGTTCTGAAAATGACAGTAGTTAGTAGGGTTGTTAGTTTTTTTAATTGACATTTTTTATGTTATAACAATCAATTTGAACTTAACCTATGCACACCTCTAATTTTGAAACACATCATTGGCGAGCTAATACATCACTTTTTCAGAGTAAGTTGGAATTATTTCCAAAATAGCTTCACTTTAATTATGTGTATGCATCACTTAGCCAGATTGGGTTTTTTGTAGGCTATGGAAAGAGATAAGGAGAAAGCAGGAAACAACAGCTTTGCTTCTCCCTCTTTCTCAAAACAAAATCCATTCCCTCCCAGTTTCCTAAAAAAACAGGTATTTCAAATGAGGTAAAGGAAGGACTTGGCAGGGGAGAGATTAGATTTGGGTATTATTTCTATTGAGAAGGAATAAGGATGATTAAGAAACTATCTTGGATACCTCATTAGATTTCAAATATTGCATGTTTGGGGTTGATAAAGGTAATAATGTTCACACAAGTACTGTAAGGCATTTGACTTCGTACCTCACAAAATTTTGATTAAGAAAGTAAAATGATAATAAACTCAACATAGCGTATGCTGAATGGTTTAAAAAGTGCGATTTTTTCTTGTAATTGCAAACTGGGAGTTCTCACAGAAATGATGTTTTCCTAGTCAGGTCCTGAGGGATCAGTTGTTAATGCCATGCTGTAAAATATTTGTATTGGTTCAGAGGAAAAGACTTAGAGTAGGTGTTCGGAAGAACTTTCTAAAATATAGTACAGTTAGTGATACAAAGAAGATAACTAGGAAAGCTGCTCTGTAAGTTCAGTTGCATCTGATCCCTGGTAGAATATACTCTAGATGACCCTTTGAGACCTCTCCAGAGCTGCATCTGCATGACTCAAAGACAAAATGATCACTGACAAAATTTGAGAGTGGTAAGGAAATTGGAGCGATGATAAATTAAAAAGAGGGTAAGATGCTGGCGTGATGCCAACTGGATCAATCTCCTGATAACTCAGGTATAAGCAAGCAATACAGTGTTGTAGCATAGCCACAACAGGAGGGCAGTGCGGATCAAAAAGGGAGAAGAAAGAGCATAAAACTTACCAGCCTGTAGCTGTACGTAAACACTGTACATCACAGAACTTCTGTCACCCTTTCTGACCTTGCCAGTCCAGAATAAAGCCATCAGAATAGCTGCAGTGCTTTCAAATTTGCCCTTGCAATAACCTACCCCAACAAATCATGTCTGTATAGTTCATAAGTCAGGCAAAGTTTGCAGGAATAAGAAGTATTATTTCTTATGTCTAACTGGTATCATTGGAAAAAAACAGATGAGCTCTTTGGTACACAAGCCCTAAATCTCCTCCTTTTTTCCCAACTGCATCAATCTATCTTATAAAAAAAATACTACTCGTCCTTACGAAGTCTGCTTTGTTTATACCTGCTAGCCATCATAACTATAACAACCCTATTGTAGGCTGAAATTGAAGTAACAGGTTATTTGATCAAGTCTAGGAGAAGCAATGTGAAGGAGAAAGACACACACTCCACTGGCTGGAAGGACAGTTAGGACAAATTCAGAATGAAACCTAGGTTTGCTATCTGTCAGTGACAGCAATTAAGTACCAAACAATGTCTAAACATATTTGATAGATTCCCCATCAGAAAAAAAATTATAAAACAAGTCTAGATATTTTTAGTAATTTATGTAGATCCAAGAGGAGCTGAGATTTTTAAACCAAGGCTTTTAGTCTTTGATAATGGGAGGTAAAAAAATGGATGAACCCAGTTGCCCTCTTTGGTTTCATAATCTATGAATCTAAAGCTCTGTAATTTAATTCCAAGAGCTGAATTTAAAAATAGTTAGTAGAACAACTCTAAACCCACTTTCATTTCTGGTTTATTGTTCTAAATTTGAGGCCGCTACATCTCTCAATTGTTGTTCTGTTCACCTTGTAAAAAGAAACAGGCTAAGGCTCCACAGGATGAGAGTTGGGCCAGGCCAACATAGACAGGCTTTTAAGCAGTCTCCTCAAGCACCACAAATCTGTGTCCAAACCTAACAGTTTATCACACGTTAAGCCTATCCAGATGGTAGGTTATATCCTGGTATTAGCAATTCACATGCATTTCCACTTCTATGTCTCTAGAAAATTGCCAGCAAGTCTCCCTGGTGGTCTTTTAAAAGTAAAGGAACCCACACATACATGAATGTACACCACATACTCTACAATATCTTGTTCCGAACTAAAAAGTCACTTAGACTTTTAGATCTTAGTCACTTAGAATCTGAAATGTGTAGCAGAACATGGCTTCAAATGGTATGAAATTGTGCTGTTTGCAAGTACTTCCCCTAACTACCCTTGACAATGCCAGGCTTGTGAAGACAGGACTTGGAAAAGAGGAGTGTCCAACCTGGAAGTTGTTTTTCTGCCTGTGAGAGCTGGAGCCATGGGGCTTTGCGCGAACAAAGGTAGGACTCTTCTCTCTGCGCAGCATTACAGGTGCTGCTTCAGCTTCAGTCTGGATTGCTATCAGCTGCAGGCCCAGAAGTAATGCATCAGATTTATGAACTGAGAAACCTGGAGATTTTAAGTATACTTACCAGGCAGCAGAAATAATCATGGAATTACAGAGCAGACTAAACTGTCATGGAGATCACAATTAGTTGTCCATTGGTTATAGCAAAACGTGTAGGTAGAGAAATTCTAGCCTTGCAGAAACCAGGAAAACCATTTTTTTCCCTTGGGAAAACTATGACTTTATAATTTTAAAGATCACTTGCAGATCATTAGAGCTGTCTTTAAATTTCTCCAGAGGTTACCTGGCTTTCAGTAGGTCCCACCAGAAAGCATCTTAGCTCTCTGTTTCCCTGTTGCGTCATTCCCCTACAAACATCTTTCCCTTCCTTGTCTTTCCCCTATGAACACCTCTCTGTCTGTGGAGGTAAGGCTTGGGACCATAGCTTCTGTCCCAGGAGAGGAAGACCAAGATGTGAGGCAACAGATGGTCAGGATGCACTGCACAGCCCTGCAGTTTAGAAGAGGTGGTAAATAATCGGGTCTCGGAGCAGGAGCTAGCTGAGCTGGGTGAAACTGAGCGAGCTTCAGGAACACAAAAGTCTCCAGGCTTTTGCTTCATCCTTCTTTGGCACCCTGTGAATGTATGTAGCTGACAGCAAGGCAAAAACTGAAACACGACCTTCTTGTTTAATCCCTGGTCCTGTTACCAAAGTCTTGCCAAGCTATTTCCTTCTGAAAAACTCTTTTGTTTTTTTTTTCTGTTTTAATCACCTATTTCTACCCAACAGTTTTCTCTTCTTTGTTATAGTGAGTAAGCCAGCTGGCACTTTAAAGTCCTACAGATGTCCTACTCAACCACATGTCTTCTAGAAACCCCAAAGAACCTCTGAATTGTTTCAGGCCACCTCTTCCTCAAGTCTATCTTCTTTTCTACACAGCATAAGCAGGCTACCCTTGCTGGCATCAGTCTGAGCATCCAGAAAGAGACATGCAAGATGTCTTGGATGGGCTGATGAGTAGCTCAGGGCACCTCAGTTGTCTAAATTGAGAAGGATATGATAATTAAGTATCTGAGTTAGGAGCATTCCTATCCTTTTTATTTAGCCAGAGAGAGAAGTAGATTCCTGCAGAGAGCGATTCAGGGCACCTAAACCCAGTTCCTTGCAAAACCTATTTCTCTTCACTGAAATACGGAAACTGGGGGAAGTTTGCAGTTCTAACCATGTGTATTAAGTCCCTGCAGCTAAGCAGTATGAATCTCGCGTCTGCCTTCTTTCACTGTTCATACATCCCATACAAGTTCAGGCACCCATAAACATTAGCGGGTATAACAAGGGATTTTCTTGCGTAGCTGCTGCCTTCACTGGTGCCTTTTTCTCTCCGAGCTGAAAGCGTGCCACAGCATTCAGAGCTCATTACAGGGTGCAATGCGCTGCTACCACATCCTAGCAACCCAGAGGTACAGATTTTGGTAACAGTGTCTCTTTTATTTATACCTCCTCATCCTCTGGGGAGAATTTTCACTGCATCTGCCGTCAGCGGTGTCCTGATGGTTCAACTGCCTTTACGAGGTGCAGACAGTGCAGAAAGAGGGTGAGAGATAAGCAGCTTAAGAGGCAGGAAAAGTTTTTCACCTGCCTGTTGCTGGATGCTCAGCAGCCCTCGCAGGGTTAACCCAGAAGTGAGCTGCTGCCATGTCTTGACACAACTCGGAAGTTTGCCAAATAGCATTAATTAAATTTCATGCTTTTCACCAGACTTATTAAATGTACTCATCCCTACCAGCTCCCATACTGACATGGGCTATTATTATTATTATTATTATTATTACTTTACAATTAGTGTGTTGTTCCCTAACCAGCATTAAATATGACTGGAAAGTGATTCTGAGTTAATACTTTAAGACCAATCTAAACTATAGAAAGCACTGAGGATTATAGAAGAGACATTTATTTTAGGTGTCAAAGTACTTTTCCTATGCTAAATTTTTTAGGGAAATTATTCTTCCCAGCTCTGTCTTAATTTTTTCTAGACTCAAGGAATGCCTTGATCTGACCTGCGTCTGCATTTTGAAAGGTTGAGGCATATTTTGGGGGAAGAAGGAAAGGGAATGATTACTACAAGAAAATGTGTGGTAAAATATTTTTGAAGTGTTTAGTGGAAAACAGACTGTTGAAAATATGCAAATTTCTCAAATTCTTGCCTCAGACTTATATGATTTTATTTTTTTTTCAATTGTTATTTAAACCCTATGCCATTAATTCAGCGCAGCAATGTGAACCTTCTAGGATCTGCTGCCATGGATTATTTAGCCTAATGATGGATCTCAGAGACTACAACTGTAAATAGCAACATGCACCTGTTTGGCCCTTTGTCGTGCAACCTGTGATAGCATCCTCATGGTGGATGATATAAGTTGCTGAGAGAGATCATACAGCTGGACAAAGCAGTACGTCAAGATCAAGCAAATACTATTCAAATACCTACTTCCCATCACAGGCAAGTGCATTGGAACAAAGATAAAAAGCCGTCTGATATTTATAGACTTTAGTAACATGGAGTATTCATGAAAGAGTGCCTGCTTTAGGACTTTTACCTTGTGCTACAATCAAATTCAGTGTGGAGAACTGTCCTATTTTTCTTTTGTTGGGTTGTGCAAAAATCAACTTGCATTTTGCCTTGGGAAAAAGGCTCAATTTGTATTTGCTTAGCCCTAAGACTGGTGCAGAGAAAGCAAGTTTGTCATGTATCTGTCATGACATTATCTAGATAATGCCTTTTGATAAGCAATATCATTTTTCTGGAGCAGTATTGAAGAGGAGTTTACCCTGGAGTGAATTGAGAACAGCTGATATGGTTGGATAAATACTTGAGTTCTGACTGGTATCAGGTATATGCCTTCCATATGAGAGATGGTCTATGTTCTTCAATTGTAAAAAATGTCTTGGGTTACCCAAGATTCTCCAGACCTGATATTTTAAAGTTGGCTCTTTTCCAAATCTGGCCATTAATTCAGAAAAAGAAGCTCTTCCTGTTAAGACTGTACAGAGGGAGCTTGGAAACAAGCTTCTTTTTTCCACAACTGTTACACCCTTACTTCTGAGCTGCATGGGTGGATTGATGTTTGGACTCCAGCATTCCAAATTAAAGAGCAAAGGCCAAACAGAGCTCCCATGCTCCAGCAAGGGAAAAATTCATTGGTTGTAACACACAGCTGCTGTCCTAATGAAATATTCTACCATTGTCAAACAATAAATCTTACAAAAGGAATATTTTTTCTGAATGTTTTCATAATAATTTTTTTTTCTGTGGTAATGCCCGGCAGCAACAATAATAGAAGACATCTAGAATACAGGGCATCTGACCACAGGATTTCTCTGTACCAGTGTTTGTATTGCTGCTACTTACTTGAGCATGGATAAGAGATTAACTTCCAAAAATGCCAGTATGGACAAAGCAGAAGAAAGCCTTTGTTGTTACACCTGTCTGTACACCTTCAAGGTGCCCCAAGAAGGCGAATATGGGAGCTCCTCTGTCCTCCTTTCTGCTCTTGAATGATTGCTTTCTGCCATTGCTTTTGGCCTTCCCTGCATGCACAGTCACAACCCGACACATCTGCAGAAGGAGTGGTACCAGAGCATGGAGGAACACACCGTTGACACACTCACCAAGTTGATGTGCTCATGACATACCAAGGTGAGAGACCAGCAACAGTCCACACACTTATCCATCACCTCTGGCCCATGCACAAAGGCCACCACTTTAAGAGCATTTGTCAAATGAAAGTGAGCAACTGGGGAAGCAGTCCTCCCAGCTCCTAGAGTTTTATTCTGCATTGTGTACTTTTCTTAAACTGCAACCCTTGGAGGCAAACTACACAACGCAAAGATTTCACATATCATACACACTCACGCACACACACACTTTCCCAGGTTATGCAAGTGGAGCAAAGCTTGAGAAGATGGCAAAAATCTCACCCCAACCCCATGGACAAAGGAAAAGAAAACAATATTTTGTAAATTATTTAGACGTTGTGAGCCAGCCTCATCATTTCTCATCATTTGGAGCTGGTAATAATTTATATTGCTGGGTACATGCTTTAACACAAGTGGGACTTGTTTTCTTGATAATCTGAAGGCAATATCTTTTGTGGTTACAAAGGAGCCGGCCAAGTTGAGCTTTTATTCCTGCTCCCATTTCCTTCCAGCCTTCCTTTTTTCCCTGGTCCTTTTCTTTCCTCAGTGCTCCCCCTAGCCATCCACCCTCCACCTCACAAAGAAGAGGGAGGCTTGTCAATTTGTTGTACTTGGTGTTGGAGCACAGGCAAACTCTGGAGGCATCATGCGAGCTCGTTTTCATCTTTTATAAACAGCATCTTGCTCACTCTCTGTTTGCGCTGCAGCCTGTGGTGACACTGACCTCTGGCGATCACACAAGTAACACTCACACAGAAGTGACACAGCTGCAGTTTTGAACAAGGGTGGGCTTGGGGATTTTTTTATTTATTTTTTTAAGCCAGAGCAGTGGCTCCCCCTTAATGAGACTATATTTTTCAGTCTGTTTTGCACCATAAAGGACAGACATGGGTACGTCTCCCAAGGCTTGCTCCCTCTCTGGTTTTACACATGGGTATTATTGCAGCCCTTCTGTTACTCCAGTAAGTTTTGCACATTTCTCAAAATACATACTGCCCACGATAGATAAGTTTATTGACTGTCACATTATTTCTTGAAAACTGACTGACTTAGTGCCTTAATTCCTAAAACAAATTCAGAATAAGGTTGTGACCCGTGCAGAAGTGACAGTGTACAGCTTCTTGCAACACCCTGCCATCCCCAGGATTTCTCTTTGCACTCGTCAAACGTGGCATTAACTCCACTGAAGTGAACGGAAACCAGATCTCCACCCAGGCTAGATTTTGTCCATGTAGCCAAGAAAAGCAAATAAATCCAGGGCTAAGGCTGCATTTTTCAATTGCTCACTTTAAATCTGCTCTATTATGATATGGGAATGATCTCAGCACACTGATGTTACAGAATCAAATATGTGCTGCAGACCTTGGCAGAAGTGAGCATTGAGGTAATGAAAAGAATTTCGGCTTGACATTTGCTTTATTTTGTAACCTTAATTCTACTTTAATTTATTCTTTGGAGATTTTAGAGCTCAATCCCATGCAGATGGAGTGAAAGAAAATATTGTGTTGCTTATTAATCATTGGCAAATCTCTGAGATGTGGCGATAGGGTAATGACACAGGTATTGGAAGCACACTTTGAATGAACTTTAATTAAAAATGTAAAGGCTGATGATACCCTCATTCTATAAGCAATGCTTTTTGAATATCATCTGGTACTGCTGTAGTCCAGTAGGTACAAACAGTCCTTGAGCTCCTTAGGATAACTTAAAATGCAAGGAAAAGAGGGAAGGATTAATTAAAAGCAGGCTGTTTAAGTAAGTAAAAAATTGTTTTTCACAAAAAAACACATGGCAAGGTGTCAGGTTAGATGAAAGATACAGACAGCTAGATAATAATCCCCTTGACTGTGTGTTTAACTTTTCTTCTATTGATAGGTTTGCCTGAGTAGTACTAAAACATTTCATGAATCTGTTTAAAACACTACTTTACTGTATCAGAATGAAAATGAATACTTAGTAGTCTCCTGTATGCTTTTAACAAACAGATTTCATATACTCCTTTGAGCCAAGAAAAATTAGAAGGACCTAAGGGTCTCTGATCATTTGCCCAAAATTAATGATCAGTTATTGAATAATTAACTGTCATTGATACCTCGTTTCTAAACAAATCAATGGAGTCATTTAAGTGTTTGTGTAATGATAGTAATATAATCCTTCCTCATATGAACTGCAAGTGAATAGACCAAAGAGAAAAAGCACATTCTCCACCCGAAGTAATTATGAGACCTACTTAAAAATCATTTGCCTCACAGAAACATAAAGTATTTTTCTGCATAATTTACCTCCAAAACCTGTGCATTTGGCTACCACTTTAAAAAAACGAAACCTGTGTGAGTGGAGGTAGTGCTACCATACCCTTGAAATGTGAGAGCAGGGGTGTAGGTGATGTTTGTAACAGCACAGCCAGGAGCCCACAGCCATGGTGTCCAAAGGACCTGTGGAGGAGGGCATCCCTCGCCCCCCAGACCAGCACTGGTGAGGGGCATCATACAGCTCCCATAAACCAGCAAAAGGGAGGGAACATAAAAGGCAGATCGCTGCGGTTCATTAATCTTTTCCTCCTGATTGTGCATCGCTTTCCTTCCCACCGCTCAGGACTGCTCTTCCACGCAGCCAAACAGGGTTTGGTAATCTAGGATTTAAGTCAAGAGGACTATCTTTTTTATAATACCACAATGTGCTTGTAGTGTGTGAACAAAATTGCTGCCACCAATGAGGATAGCTTTATAGATGGCTCCATCCCTGTATTTTTGAAAGTACTCTGGAGTGCCAAATACAACACTTAACGTTGATTGTCTTAATAAACAGCAGTGGCACGTAAGCACTTCAGCTTGGGTGCGGAGGGGAGAGTAGTGCTGTTTATTTCAAGGCTCAAGTATAGAAAACTGTAAAACTATTCAGACCAGGAATTAATTTTAAATTGTCATGTAGTTCACTCAGAACATCGTGGACTTACCCATTGCTAACCCTTCAGCTGGCAGGACAATGAATGCTTGAAGCAGAGTTATTTATTAGTATTAGAAAGAGATGGCATTGTGAGCATCCAGTAAGAGGTCCGTGAACATAACAAATGCCACAATTGGAAACAGAAATGTTTGCCTTATTATTTGAATGAACACTTAAACAATAGCAATAGGAATAATAAAAAGCAGAAAAATCCCCAAATCAGACTGAAAATCTTAGTGTTTATCTATATTTTTAAAATATAATTATTATATGAGTAAACTAATCCCAATATCTAGTTATTTTTGCTGTCACTCATTCACTCCCACCCTTTGGCAACAAACACATCGGTTTTGCCTGCATCTTTCTATCAACTATTGCTTAAAGAGTTCCACTCCCACTCTTCTGGAGCAGCAATCTCTGAATATTTCCCAAGGAGGCTGAGGTACATTCTGTCTTCACTGTCCAGTTTTTCTAAGCCATCAAATTTTACATCACTTTGTCATTTGTGGGTTTTCTAAGAGAACAGGCAGAGTAAGAAGGGATTAGAGAGGGCACTGATTTCCCTTCTGTTCCAGCACAGTGTCTGCATTCCCTCTCAGTTTTGAAGAAGATTTATGTACTGGAATGTAGCTGCCCCGTCCTGTTCTGCTGAATTTACCAGCTGATGTGTAACAAGAGTCTATTTTAAAATGTTTTGAACTTCTTTTTCAATGAAAAATCTGTAGGTCTTTCCCAGCCTTCCCCAATGTGCATATATCCAAGACATATGCCAGCATGTTGGAAGTTTTTTTCAGTTGCAGAAATTAGACCAAAAGCAATACACCGTTATGCCTGATTCTGCTTCTGAGTGTGGAGTGAGCTGGGGGGGAGGACATTGGTCCTTATTAAAAGTTGGGGAAGGGGAGAGCTGCTTGGATTTTGTTTTTACAGGTGACCTGCTGCTAGACAGCTCCATTTGTGATTGTTCCATATTAGAAAAATTCAGAATCAAAAGAGTTCATATCTGAGTAATATGGATTACAAAAAAAAAAAGTATTTCATAGCAGAAGTAATTTTTGAACATGTACAATACAAAATTAGGTGTATCTATATGTAGAAGGGGGTTGTAGGATAAACATAGGATAAACATACACTGACCCAGAGAACGAGAGGACTTAACAGCTTAGCTTTAGCCAATCACATTTGCTGTGGATGCGGAGGCATCACAGCACATTGCAGAAAGCTCCCATCCCAACCTCACAAACGCTCTCCTGCATCGAGTCACTCTCTGTGTTCCTGTCGTACCTGAAATGTCAGCAATTGAAAATCAGATGTGTGTTCAGTTGACATATTCACGATGTACAGAGCATTGAAAGAAATTAAAGATGCAAAAGAAATGTTAAAACAACCCATTTTTTTCCCCTTTCAGCTGTTTGAACAGCAAGCTTCTTATTTCTTTCCTGTGAATCTACACTGATAATAAAAGGGAATTTTTAAGGAGAAGTGGTGAAGTTTCCTAGCTGAAAGTGTTTATAAAATAGCTACTTATCTCAAAATTATAATGATGAGAACAGCTAAGAGCAATTACTACTTGCTTGAATATGCTGCCAGTGATCTTGTTCCATGATTTTATTTATTATTTTAGTTTCACAGCATTTGACAGAATGGAATCATCTTTATTTGTATTATCTGTACATCAAGTTTTTGGGGACTAGAAGTCAAAGTCGCTTCCAGGATCTGCTTGAAACTATACCAGCCAACATCTTCAATGTCTATTGCAAGAAGAAATCTTTAGAGCAGTTTTAATTGTAAAAGTGCTGGGTTTATAGTCATATTTATTGATTGCCTGATAGAGGTATTTATTTGTCAGTGTGGTATCTTAAACAAATAAGGGTGGCATGCTCTTCTTTCACTTCAATAAATGGTGGCTCTGTGTGACAAGTACCAGCCTGAATAAACCATAGGATGAACACTTGTTTTCAAAACCATGATCTAGTTATTTAAATTTAATATAAACAAGTCTTATTTAGAATTAAAGGGATACTCTGCACTGAGTATTGCCTCCTTGCTTTGTTTTGCATTTTAATTTTTTCCTTATTCTTCTGTTTTAATCTTCTGTACTTATATTTTATGGCAATTAAGGCCAGCAAAAATGTTTCTCTGCCTCAGAATCTTTAACAACATATATTTTATATACACGTTATATGTTTTGTAACTGAAACAGCTGTTTTTGAAGTAATTCCCCTTGGAATATTTACAGTTCAATAGAAGAATCAGAGAAACTATAAAGTGAAGCTCACCATAAACAAAACTAAACTAGGCATAATTATAAAATTTAGGGAATTAGGAAAATATAAACAAGCAGCAAGACTAATGAAAAATAAACTACATTTCTTCTAGTTCTTATTTTGGAAGGTGCTATTAGTATAAAGGAAAGTCATAATTTTCAGTGTCATTGTTTTTAAAAATAAGTGTTACTTATTTTATGGTTTTTTTTCAGTTGAAGACGTTACTTTATTGCTCCCTCTTTACAGTCCAGGTTTTCTTTAGCAAACCTGAAATAGATATTACAATCTACCCGAGTCCTGTCTGGCTTTGAAACATAAAGGTAATTTGGTTTTGTCATCTGATGCTACCCATTTTTGGTGAGGTGAGTAAGAGATGCTGAATTAAAGCAAATTTATTCCAGCATTTGTTGAATGAAAACTCTAAACATATGTTTACCTGAAATGACAACTTCAAAAAATTTGGGGAGGGCAACCAACTATTTTCTCTCCAGGTTAAGAATGATGGATGCTCTCATCCAGCTGACCAAGTTAACAACCAATTTCAAGTTTAACTACTAAAGGAAAGGTGTAAAGGTTTTTTTTCTTCTTTTCAGTCTACTGTTACTATTGCAGTGTACTTATAGGAAACGTAACAGAGAATTAAATCAAAACACTGATTAAAAAATGCATAACATTAATGTCACAACAGTGTTTTTATCATCTAATGATAAACTCAGAACACCTCCCTTAGTTTACAAGGCTGATTGCAGCTAAAGGCAGCACTAGACTTTTATATATTTAGGAAACACATTATTATAGTTTTGAAAATCATTACTTTTTGCAAGCAAAATTTATTTTGTTTACTCAAATCAGATAAATGTTACGGGTATTTTATTCATCATTTTTCTGCTTATGTATATTGACATTTTTCACCAGATTCTTCCAGCACTCCAAGTTGGGATGTCAAAAACTGTGCTTGCAGAAATGAAAGTATCCTCATTATGCAAATTTAGGTTCCACTGATAGGCATGTTCTGTTTTATAAATTACATCCTCTTGTCAGAAGTCAAATTGTATTTGAATAACTTCACGGAAATTGTCACCAAGATTTTAAATTGTGTGCCTTGTATGCCATTGTTGATTTAGTCAGTGAGTAAAAAATGGACATATGTTGATTTTTAAATATGTGCATGATTGTTTTGTCATAAATGTTATTTAAATGAAACCTAGATGCATATGTAATTTTTCATGTATATTTTTGTAAAGTTTTGCATTATATAAATAATCTTAATGTTTATATTTAATAAAATATGTTAAACAGTATTAGTTGCTGTATATTTTAGTCTTAACAAGTTTGTTTCCTATAAACATTCTTGAAAAAATTTCCTGTAGGGTAAAATAAATATACATGTTCCGATAAAAATATTAAAACATAAAAGTTAAAATAAAAAGTGAACTTGAATTATGAAAATTGGTTTTATCTGCTATAAAAAGACTGCCTTTCTTATTTACATTTTTCATGAAATTTGCAAAAATTATTTTTCACTCATATTGTTGAGAGTATTTAGTAATACTCAAATATAAGTTGATTTCTTATTGTAAACTAAGCAATTTAATTAAAAATAAATCTAAACTCATTACAAAGAATAAACTGAGTTCAGAAAAGAATATATTTAAATAATTTATAGAGCACTGAGATGCTCACTTTAATTTAGAAAATAATGTATTACTCTCCTATTAAAAAAAAATAAAATATGAGAGATATGTTACCAGCAAAAATATGTCCTTTACAGAAGCTCGTAGTTTGGTTGATCTTAGTTTTCAGAATGACCATTATTGCAGCTGGAGTAATCTTTGATGTTAAGAAAAGTGGAAAAATCAAAGTGAAGTGGTAAATCTGTTCATTTTTCAAACATATTAATCTTGTCAAGATAATACGTAAAATCAATCTTTCCTTTTTTTTTCAGAGCCTTTTATTCCCTTTTATCCAAAATATGAAAGCACTTAGGAGGATAAAGCAATGTGGATGACTTTGGAAAAATGATCTGAAAATACATTTTGTCTGTTGGTATTAAACAGTGACACAAGTAATGTGAACTGTGCGTGGTCAAAACATGAATTACTTGTTCAACTATTGGTATTCATCATATTTGTTCTGCTTATAATATAAATATACAGCGAATTTCTGGTACAGCTTTCTTAACAATTCAACTGAATTTCAAACCCTGACAGTAACAAATACAAATTGCACCAGCCCAAAAAAATTGTTGGGGCTAATTTTAATATTAATGAATTCTTTACAACCTCAGTTCAGCAGTTTCGATTAAGCTTTAATTAGTAGCCAGAGGGGAATCCAAAACAAAAATAAGGAGTTGAATTGCTAATTAAGTTAGTTTGATGAGGTAGAGTTTTAGTAAAAGACTGGTTGTTGTTGGCTGTGCAGGTTCTGACAGGCTAAAAATACTAAAGATTATCATTATTGTAACTAACATCCTACATTGCCACCAGATTTCTGCAAGGAGCAGACAGTTCATTAGAGTACAACACTTTTGTGTGTCAGTACGAGAATTAAAGTCTTGTTAATAAGATAGCAGTGCATGGGAACCATAGACCAAGACAAGCAAACGTGGTTTTAAATTTGACTGGTGATAAATTATCTAGTTATTTGATACCCCAGTATGCATCTGAATCTAATGTGCATTTATTTGTTAGGAACTGCTTGTCAGTCAATTCATTTCCCAAATGGAATTTTGTTTATTAGGCTACCAGGCTTAGTGATTTTTCTTTTGACATGTCCATCACAGTCACGTTTTTCTTAATTTACATACTTTAGATGATATGATGTTCACCAAAAATTGTATTTAATAGTGTATGTGTAAATGCAAGTAGGTGTGGTGTTGTTAGATGCTCTAACTCCAAAACCTACATCTCAAAGAAGGTAATTTAAGAAAATCTATAAACAGACTTAGCTGAAGAAGCAGCATATAGTAAAATTATATAACTATGCTTTTTCCTAACTGTAGCTTTGATAATAGGTTACAATCTCAGCCAGCTTAAATCATTATCAAATGAATTTTTACATTGCCAAATTAACTATTGCATTCAATTAAATACTTTTGACATTATAAGTGTGCTATGGTAGCTCCCAAAAGATTACTAATTATAACCACTAAAGCTCTGCAGTGATAGCAATTCAACCAAACTGCACATAAGAAATGCGTTAGATATCTCTGTAAGGATCGTATGGAATGTCATTTGATTTCACTGTACTTTGATGTTTTCTATAATTTATATTTTGTCCTTTTGCTTAAGGTTTCAAAGCCTACAAACCCAATAAGGAAGGGATAAGGGAAGACAGAAAAATAAATGATATTGTTTCTGTGGCATTAAATATAAGCCTGCTATCAGAGCTACATAGCACTAGCGAATTGTAATCAGGTACTTTGACTTAACACTGTTTTGTTTTATAATAAGAGTGGTTGCCATATGTTGGAAGTCCTATCTGTCTGTGTCTTAGGGGTTTCATACCTCTGTAACAAATCCAAAAACTCATTTTATAATACCTTAAATCTACCCATTGTAATGTAGCTCCACTAGTGTAAATCCACATCAAACTTTCCTCATGAATGTTGCTAGAAGATTACTTATATTATCACTGAAAGCAAGGGGAAGCATTGAATTAGGATGCAGAAGATAGAGGAAAAATAACTTTCACTAAACCTTCTTTTAATGCATAGTTTACAATTTTCTTTCACTCAGCATGAAACTGATTAAAAGCATATGGATGTCCCTCATAAAGAATGCTTTGCACAAATAGATGCATTGTTTAATATATTTACATCCCTGAATACTTGGAATTTGAACTGTAATACAGTGGTGTAGCAGTTGTTGGTAAGGAGCATATGGTATCCACTATGCATCTACTTGAATATACAGAACATTCCTCTGCTCTCTCACTCATTCCCAGTTGCATCCAGGGATTCCCAGTGGAAGACCAGAGCCTGTTACAGTAAGAAGATTACATTGCTGGTATAAGATGTCAGGGACACTGTTTCTACCGGGTATCATACCAGCAAGCAAATTGGGTCATACCTCTATCCCTAACAGCAGATGTATAGACTTACACACACTCTCTGCTCACTACTTTGTATAATTGAAAGATGAAAAAAGATTTGAATCTTTTAAAGGACCCATGATGAATCTTGTTTGGATTACTTTCTTCAGTACACATTTATTGTAGGTCAAGGCTATTTTTTATTTCTTAGTTCACTCTTTTTCAAATACCAGACTGATATTTTCGTGTGTACACTTAGTGTGTCAAAATTAAAAGAAAGATATAATTAACAGACTAAATACAACTCTGGAATCAAACTGATGTTCAGTGAGCAGACCAAGCAAAGATTTCTACATCGGTGAAATAAAATGCAAGGTCATTAAAAATCTTCAAAATTCCCCCAAAGCAACTTGAAAGTATAACCAAATTTTACATTTTAAAGTTTTATGTTCCTGATGTTCATCTTCTTATGCCAGTTTTAATGCAGGTCTCTTTGCTGACCTTAGTGTAATTACTTCTGACTGGCAATTGTGGAAATAGCAGAAGAATCAGACTTTTTATATGATGGAAAAAACCTGTGAAAGTTGTATTACTGAAGGGCATTCAATTGCTGTCTGTTAATAAATATTTTTCCCTTTCAGATTTTATTTTGATTTGTTTCCAAATCAAATGCAAACTAGTCTAGTACACTTGCAGTATGAGCATCTTTTCATAGACTGAAAAAACAAGATCTTTACAGTCACAGTACGTTAAGTAGATGCTACATTTTATTAATGGAGTTAATGTAAAGATAGTCATCATCTCAGCCTTTAAATACTCAGGACAATAAAAATAGCAACAACATTCCCAGAATAGATTATTTTTTTTTGATATGGAATGTTAAAATAAAATTCATGGAATAGGTTAAGTCAAAATGAAATGAGTTTGTGCTTTCGGGGCTTCTTATAAGTATGTATATGTGTGTGCATGTGCATGTGTATATGTATGTATGTGCATGGATTTATAAAAGCATAAATATATATGCATTTATAATACTTCTGAAATAATCTCCTGTTTCCCCACTCTCCAAAACTATAATTTGTTCAGCAGTCTCCCAAATCTAGCACACATAGCAGTGTGTGCCTCTGTGTGCATCCATTCCCTGCAAGGGCACAGAGAAGGGGGCTGACTTTATATTATTTTGTTTGAAAACTTATTTTTTAATTGGTTTTTGTACATACAAGACGGTTTTATAATGGTGATTTTAGTTTAGGAATAATTGAAGAGCACTGAGCAGAAAGAAAATTAAGGCTGAATATAAAGGAATCACAAAATTTGCAATATTCTGTTTGGCTGTGGAATATTCTCCTACAAAAATAAATGTAAAATTAAATGCAAGGCTATGTGACTTTTCAAGAACATGTGAGAATCTTATAGTGGACAGTATTAAGATTTTTTTTTGATACAACTGTTGATCTTTTTTTTGTGTAAATTGTCTACAAATATATCACTCACAGAACTGTACACCTGAAGCAATATTTTTGGATAGAGAACATACTTGAAGCTTTGGGCGGACGTTATCTTCCCCCACCGCTTTGATGGTTCTCATAGAAAATAAACTCTAGGAGGGACAAAAGAGTTGATAAGCAATGCAAACTGCCGTTGCAATGAGTTAATAAGACGGTTCTGGAAGGAGAAGGTATCTAACTCTCTTTTTTCACATGAAAACAAACAACTCACTTGGTTTCAGTATAATGGGATATTTGTGTTTTGAGTAATCCAGTGATTTTGACTGCATTCATGTATATTCTGTATATTTTACTATACACACTACAGCACAACATCTCAGCCCTCTGTTCAGAGACTGAAAAACACAAATTAGAAGGCAATAAACTTTTAAGGGCTCCATTGCTTAGTGGAAAATGTCTTGAGAAGGCTGGGCTTTGAAGAAAGTACAAAAACATCTACCATCCCTCAGCTGAGCAGAAACCTACAGTCCTTTCACAAATTAACTGCACTATTTTTTTAGCATTAGTTTCTTTTAACTCAACATTTGAATGAATAGCAGGTATTTCTAGCTAGTGGAAATCTCTTCCTGCACTGCACATCAAATACAAATCAACTTTCGTTTAACCTGGTTTAATCAGGGTTTTCAGATCTCCACTTCACAGTGCTCGGATCACTGCTAAACTTGCCATGAGATCTTGCCAAACATGTACAAAAGAATCAAATTTCTGCCCAGCGTCATGTTCCCGCTGATTCTGTAGGAGTTTGGGAATGTGTTGTAACAGTGTCCACTACAAAATCAACGTCTCTTCCCATATCGTTAGACAGATGGACAGGCTGGCAGACAGGACTAGCCTAGTTTGGGGGCAGGGACAAAAATAACACGATCATATTTCAACTCATTGTTCAAGTTTAATGAGTTCTGCCAGTAGCTCCAGCACTAGAAGGTTATTGTGAGGGAAAAACAAAGAGACCCTTCTTTTGTCTTTCTTCACAAACTATCAGGCCCCATTACTGAAAATTAAGGTTCAATAAAATTCGTATTCAGAGATAATTAGCGGACAGCTTTGTGGTGCGGCGGATAATATGACCAAAGTGCTGGTTCACAGCGGTGTGTGCTGAAGTGTGAAAGAGCCAGTTCTCCGTTGCTGCTTCTGAGGTCATACCCCCTCATCCTGCATACAATGTGGCAGTCAAAATGCAGCATTCTTACCTGCTGTGATAAAAAATACACCAAAGCAAATAAATTATTTCAACCCCCCTCCCCCTTGCAGCTTTTTTTTTTTGAACAAAGCCAGATCATTAGTAATAAACTATGACTTCATTAGAATGTCCCACATAACAGGATTACAGAGGAATGTGTCAATAATTGGCAAAGGTTTGTCTTTCATTAATTAACACCTTTGTATGAATACAAACTTGTTATCCTCACTTTTTATAGGTGAAATATTACCATTAAAATTAGACCTTCGGTTTTAAAAAAAAATCTTGATGGTGTTAATTTGTACAACCGAACATTTTCCAAATATTGTTTAGATTGAAAAAGAAGCCAAATTTGAACACAGGCAGCATTTCAGGAAGACTGCTTTTCTCTGCACTAAGGGAAAAGAAAGTTTCAGAATTCTACTCTGTCATATACACATATATAAAAGTGTACGTATACATCCTCTATGTACAGCAGAATATTTAAGGCAGTAACTAATTAAAATATATGCTCTAGTTTTGTTGCTTAACAAAAATGCACATTAACTACATTAGCTTTGCTTTTCCCATCTGTCACCAAAGAATCAGCTCATAAGCTTAGGGGAAGTCTGTAATATTGGACTGTTTACCTGATATAAAAATGTCCACATGGACAGAGAACTAAGAGCAAATTCCTTCTAAAAAAGGTAGAGTATTTTTCTGAGTTAGAAACACAGCCATTTATATTTTTGCCAGTTTCAACTGATGTCTTATACATGTAACTTTTAGCATTCATAAAGATGGTGAGTGAGATACTCATATGTCCAGTGGGATCCCGGCTTGAGCTAAGTTCTTAGATATGTGATGTTGTTTTACTGCTGGCATGTTTATTTGGTCACTAAATGATTTACAAGATGGATTCCATTAGCTGAAGACTCTGACACAGAATGTGCAAATGCTTATAATCTCACCATCTGGGTTGAATTCAATAGGGTGATCAAAATTTCTATATTCATATTCTGGTTTTTGAGGGTTATAAAATCTTCTGGTTTGGGTACTTTGCAGCAGTCCTATGTGCTCTGACACAAGTTCTTGAAATCAGTGGAAATTCATGAAATTGGTCCGAAAAGGTATTAAATCTCAGTAAACTGGCACTTTCTTCCCCCTTTCCCAGGCTTTGGAGAAAAGAGGATAGGATGATATTTAATACAAGTTGTTCTTCAGGAGTAACTATATATTGTCATGCACTGATGGGATTTTTGTATTCCTAAACTCCTTTTTATTTCACAATTTACTGCACAATAAGCATATTCTCAAAAAACAATCACAAACAGGAAATGGGAGCACATTTTCTTTCTGCCTAGTTCAGTAAAAGGCAGTATGTGGTATTACTTTAAAAAATTGTATGGAAATACCCCAAAACAATGTTGGATTGGTCATCTATATCACAGTGCCTTTCCATGAGCTTAAATCTGAAAAATGGCTTCAGATGTTAGTGAATTCAACTTATTAAAACCAGGTCAAATCTGTTCCCTGATTGGTGGGGAAAATTAGATCTCCACTTCATCATTGTTTTTCAGGAGGTGACTCTTTGAAATTGCATGGACTTCAAGATTTTTCAGACTCTGGGAATTTTTTGAAAAGTAACAGCTTGCTGTGGGAAAATCTCAGCACCCTGTAATACAAGTCTGAACTCTTATTTATTATAGTGGAACCAGGTTTACTAGCATTACGTAAGGAAGTGTTTTCATCTGCATTTCAGTGTGTGGTGAACTTAATATGTATAGAAAAGGAAGATTAAGGCTGTGTCTACATTAGCAAATAATTCAGTATGATGAGAGTGAATCAGTAGATCAAAGCAGTTGATGCTGAAACCTTACATCTTCTTACTATATGGAAAGTTTTCACTTCAGACCAGGTGTAGTATGATCTGCTCTGAATGACCTCATGGCATGTATGGTTCTGGCTGCATTAGGGAGGGTACCACACTTGGTGCACCTCTGAAGTGGAGATCCTCATTTATTTTTTTCTGAAATCCAGTTTGTGGACATCTAGTTTGCAGGCACAAAATCACATTGTTCAACAAAACAAAACACAGGAACATGAGGAAACTGAGGTACTATAAAGCAAAATGTTAGTATGATGTAACCTAAAAGTGCCTCCTAGCTACATGAACACAGGGTATTGTAATTCTTGGAATTTAAGTGACTTTCTGACCCGTGTGGAACTCCCCCAGTGTGTCAGCCATTAACTTTCTTGAAATTAAGTCCTGCAGCTCATCCTACTCCAGACCAAGGAGTCAGGCTGAAAACCCTCTTGTAGTGCACTGAGGACTGTTGACACTTCAGTCATTGCAGTGCTTGCATCTCTGCTCCTTCAGAAACATCCCAGGGAAAACATAAAGTCTGCAGGCATGTTAAGCTTACTAGACATTATTTCTTGGATACATGGAGTTAAATTAGAGAGGTTGGCAGTGTTCTGTCTTTTTACAGAGGCATTTCAAGAGAGAATTCCAATGCAGTGAGGATCCTTCATGAGTCCATGTAGCATGAAGCCATGCGGATACTGCACAACACCATTCTGGAGGCAGTCTGGCTGAGTTATCGCCGTCCTGTGACAAACTGATCAGCCCTGTAAAGGAGTTCATAAATTGGCAGTGATTATTAGCTCAGGCCTGGTGCCCCTCAGGTGCTTCTAGACCTGAGCCAATTGACCAGCAGTCATCTTGGCTGTCTTTTCTTCCGTGTTGAAGATGTGTCCACAGCCTCCTGTCAGTGCTTGAATTGTGCCTTCTCCGAATCCTTAGAATCATAAAATCATCTGGGCCAGAAGAGAGCTTCAAAGATCATTTAGTCCAATCCCCCGCAGTCAGCAGGGACACCCCCAACTAGACTAGGTTGCCCAGGGCTTCATCGAGCCTCACCTTGAATGTCTCCAGGGAAGGGGCCTCAACCACCTCCCTGGGCAACCTCTTTCAGTCTCCACCACCCTCATTGTAAAGAACCTTTTTCCTAATATCCAAGCTAAATCTGCCCTTTCCCAACTTAAATCCATTTCCCCTCATCCTGTCACTGCAGGCCTTTGTAAAC
>BJBW01012124.1:11325-24536 GCA_004320125.1 Scolopax mira
ATTTTTTTTATTTTTTTTTTCCCTCCAGGCTGCTGCCTGCCCTTTCTTTCCCTTCCCTCAAAGAGCAAGCAGAGTTTCACACCACCTGACAGCATCTCCTGTCTTTCCCACCCGCTCCAGAGTGGCAGGTTGCCAGATGGTGCCCCATTAGGTCACATTTGCTCATTGTTTGGCAAACAGAGGCTTAATTCAAGTGCTGAGTTGACAGCTTGTTCTCCAAGACAATTTGCAAGTTGCAGTGTTGCAAATGCCAGCTTGGCTTTTCAGGGTAATGTTATTTCAGCTGCCTTCAAGGGATAAAGTTCTCTTTGATTGGAAAAAAAATAAAATAAAATAAGAAGAGGGTGAAAGTGGGAGGAAGTTGAAAAGGTTTTCAGTGGTTTTGATGTGGAAGGACCAGCGATGTTGGTTGGCAACTGCTTGGACCTGGCACTGAGGTTCTCCACCAGAGGCTCTCCATGTCCCATCCCTCCTAAGACTGAGGTCTTACACCCATGCCCCACAATACTAGAGAGGGAGAAATCCCTTTCACAGGGTAATAGCAATTTTGATTTATTTTTGGAAAGATTTCAGTGGGGATATACATATACCAAAGGTGTCACCTCCAAAGCCTGTGGTTATAACCCTGTCCTGGTTTGAGGTAAAACAGAAACAGTTCTCTATTCAGTAATTTTACTTTTCAGCCAAGCCTTTTCTAACGTTACAGCCTGGAGGATGATGTAGGGGTGATGTGGATGATTCCAAGGACAAGTGCATGTTCCTCCTAAAGTCACGGGCAGCAGCAGACAGCCTATGACCTGCTGGCCCTTGGCACCACGAGCTGTGTGCTGGGCGAGGTAGCCTGTAAATGGCAAACAGCACCATGATGATGCTTTTGCTTCTCCAACAGGTGGGCGAAAAAAGGCCAGGTTATAAAAGAAGCATCTGGTGACTTCTATGAAACCATCGTGGACCACACCTTCTTCTTTGAGCCCGTCTCCTGCGAGGTCACCAACGCGCTGGGCAGCACAAACATCAGCAGGACTGTGGATGTCTACTGTAAGTAATGTGTCAGCTTGAGACTGTCTTCCCAGGGCTAAGGAGGGCCAACAGAGCTGCTAAAAATTAATGGGAAGGGACGTAGTTAGATCTGACTTGCCCAGGGTGACCAGGACATTCTGGGCTCAGATTTTGTAAATGCTCTTGTGGTGGGACCCATGGTTTCCTCCTGCCTTACGAGTGCACAGCTCATGGTGGTGGGCCCTGGGGAGCTGGTAATTCTGGGGTTACAGCAGGCAACCTTGTCTTTATTTGGGTGGTCTTCCGTGTCTGTGATCCATGGGTCAATCAAGACCTGCCACTGCCTCCTCTGACACAGTGGACTCTTTGGTTTGAGGGCTTCTGGTTGACGTAAGTCATCACTGTCAGTAACTCCGGTCTCCTCTCTGCAGTTGGGCCCAGGATGGCAACAGAACCACAGTCCCTTCTCGTTGACCTGGGCTCAGATGCAGTCTTCAACTGTGCCTGGACTGGGAACCCATCTCTGACCATCGTCTGGATGAAGCGAGGCTCAGGCGTGGTAAGAATCACTGTTGGGACAGCGGGGAATGGCACGTTTGGGGCATGAAGCTCCCCATCTGGGAGCAAAGCCCACACCCGTGGGCTGTGAGCTCCTGGCTGGACAAACACTGAACCTGTGAGGCTCCTCCAAATGCACGGGACAACATGGCATTGCAGAGCAATGGGTCACAGGCTGTGGGTCTGCAAGGCTGTGGGTCTAGAGAACAGGTGGAGTGGCTGCAGGAGGGTAGACCTTCTCACTCCCTACAACTCCCCAAAAGGAGGGTGTAACCAGGGGGTTTGGTCTCTTCTCCCAAGTAACAAGTGATAGGGAAGAGGAAACGGTCTCAAGTTGCTCCAGAGGAGGTTTAGGATGGATATTTGGGGAAATTTCTTCACTGAAAGAGTTATCAAACATTGGAAGAGGGTGCCCAGAGTGGTGGTGGAATCACCATCTCTGGAGGGATTTAAAGGACGAGCAGAGGTGGTGCTGAGGGACATGGGTTAGTGGTGGTTTGGGCATTGTTAGGTTGATGGTTGGACTCAGTGATCTGAAATGTTTGCAGAGGAGTCCTAATAGGAGGAGAATTGATTCCCATGATGATGACCTGGGTTGAACAGAGGCCAGAGCATCACTTAACCTCTCGCTGATGGGTAGCGCTTCAGCAAATTGCCTGCGTGTGGTCCTTTCTGGGATGGTACCTCCTTTCTGGGATGGTCCTTTCTGGGATGGTCCTTCCTTTCTGGGATGGTCCTGTTTGGCCTCCAGACCCGAGAGCTCACATCTTGATGTGCTTACCCCAGCTCCCCTCCACTGTGGGCTGGAGGCTGCTCAAGGTCTGTATCAGGCCCAGGAGACTTCTCCATGTTCTCTTTTGTCCTGAAAAGCGTAAGGAGCTTTGCAAATATCAAGCGTGGCTCAGTCAGGGAGGCATGAGATACTCTGATCCCTTCTTTACAGACAGGAAGGCTGAGCAGAGCCACATTAAGGAGCTAAAGGAGGGACGAGACACGAAACTCTCCGGTTTGAGTGTGAAAACCATCTTTTGGCTTCATCTGGGCAGATGCATCCTGAAGTCGATGAGGCAAAGCTGGCTGACACAGCTCAAGGAGAGGGACCATCAGAGCTGGAGGGACTCAGGAGTGAGAGGAAGGGGCTGAGCTGCTCCCCAGGCACAGACCCAGGAGGGGAGCAGGCACTGAGGCATTAACTGCTGGGGTATTTCTTCCAAAGCATAATGACCTCGGTGAAGGCCATCTCCTGGGAAATAATTAGTGACTTGGGAGAGCTGATGGCTCGAATCAGCTAAGGAATCCCAGTGGGTCAATAATCCCTGGGTGGTTTCCCATCCTGCAGCTGCAGTTGTTGTTTCTCTGGGTTATTAGCATTATAGGCAACGTTCTCACGCTGTGAGTTGCTATTTCCTTTTCCCAAAGCTGCTGGAGAGGCTAAAAGGAGCCACGGGCACCAAGGATGAGGGTTTCCTCACCCTCCTGGTCCAGCCCAAGCCAACGTCAGGGCTTGCCTTTGCTAAAGGCAGTGCCCAGGCAGCACTCAGGATTCCACCTTTTTATTTGGCTTCCTCGAGCTGACTTGGAGCATCTCAGGACAGAGAGGTCTAACCCAGCAGAGGTGCTTGTGCTGGCCAGCAGAGCCACCTCCATCTCCCCCTAGGAGTGCTAAAGCCCCCCAGCCCCCGGCCGTTGTGTTGGGATGTG
This sequence comes from Scolopax mira, assembly GCA_004320125.1. Classification (NCBI taxonomy): domain Eukaryota; kingdom Metazoa; phylum Chordata; class Aves; order Charadriiformes; family Scolopacidae; genus Scolopax; species Scolopax mira. The sequence goes on from BJBW01012124.1 coordinate 14,584, forward strand.
GGATCAGGGAGGCTTTTTTCCCACCCCCCTCCACTTTCGGAGCCAGCTCAGGCTCCCACAAAAATCACCTTCTTTCCTACTACTTTCCCATAAGGAAACAAATCAGAGGCACAAGAGGGGAGGAGGCCAAGTAAGCCAAGGCATTTGCATGGAAATCTTCCCAATCGATACTAAAACAGTGGGTTTAAAAGGGACCTGAGGCTCGTTGTCTCTGTTGCTCACCAGGTTAGGGGTCAGACCCCCATCTTCTTGCTAAGGGGGACCCACATCCATGTCCAACCACCTCTCAGGGCCCTGCGGGAGCACGAATTCCCAGAGGCATTGGCTGTGGGGGCACAAACCAGCAGAGCTGGGGGGCTCACCCAGCAAGTGGGTGCTGGAAAGAAGGAGAGGTGATGGGCTGGGAGGGAGAGGCCAGGGCACCCGGGAGGAATTAGCCACCAGCCACGAAGTTTCCAGCACGGAATCGCATGACTCCAAAAAAACCAAAAAACATTATTTTTTTTTGGTTTAGACCAGCCACATTTTTTTAAATACCAGCAGTGCTGGGATTCTGCTGACAGCCTCAGCCAGATCCCTCTGCTTCAGCAATTTTCAAGGTTTAATAAAGCTGCTAATTGCGCTGCCAGGGCAGGAGGGCAGCGTGGCTGGCAGCAGCGTTGCAGCCGGTCTATGGGGAGGGCTTGCCAGAAGCAGCTGAGATTTCTGTCTGTCCAGAGCCAGTTCCCAGGGGGCTGCCAGCTCCCCAGGTTGGTCTCCCACCACTTCTGGGTTTGGAACCCCCAAGTTAATCCTGGCAGCCTCCCCTGCACCCATGAAGATGGAAATGCAAGTGTGGAATGTGGTTCTCTCCAAGGGTTTTCTGCTCCTAGTTACGAGGTGTCACTGCTGCCACCAATGTTTTTCTCTTCTATCTTGAACTTCTTGCAACACTGCAGTTTGTAAAAATTCAAATGAATAGGAACAGGTCTTATATTTCCCCAAAAAAAAACCCTGGGCCATTTCTTTATTCCTTGGTCAACAGCAATAAATGGTGTTTCCACGCCATGACAGGCTTTGGACTCCTCTGCTTTGTTTTCTCTGGGCTGCCCTTGAGCCCGTAACGCGTGTCTCTTGTTCTACTCCCCATCAGCCCCCCCTGAAAGCAACCCCCTCCTCTCTTCCAGGTCCTGAGCAATGAGAACAAGCTGACCCTGAAGTCCGTGCGCCAGGAAGATGCTGGGAAATACGTGTGTCGAGCCGTGGTGCCACGGGTGGGCGCGGGGGAACGGGAGGTGACGCTCACTGTCAACGGTACCTCTTCCTTCCCTACTCCTGTTCCATCCTTTCCTTTGCTCTGACACCTCACCTTACCCCCTCATCCCCTCGGGTACCTGCTTTTAAAGCAAATCCCAGCCACAGTTGGATCAGGGAGGGTCCTGCCCTCTGCAGGCAATTGGAGTAAATTGGGGTTTGTATTCATTTGCCTGGAGATGCGTGGGTTAAAGTAAAAAAAAAAAAAAAGAAAAAAAATCAACATTATCTAAGACCTGCTTGGTTCCTTATTATCAACAGGGGTTTATTGAGCAGTTGGGAGCTGGCGTCTTTAAATCTTTAATAGATTTATCTTGCAAAACCCCTCGCAAGGTCGGAGAGCACTGTTGTCTCTGTTGTACAGCCAGGGAGCTGGGAATTTGGGAATTGAGCCTGGATCCGAGACCAGCAGCCTAATCAGGTGAGGACACCTGTGAGGGACACCAGGGCTCTACAGCTCCTCCACGGCTGCTCAGGGCTCACCCAGCACCATCTCAGGATGTGGCCCGGACCCTCACTCACACCCAGGAGCTGGGAAACCCTCCAGAGCCCTGGAGCTTAACGACGAGCTGGCCAGGACCCCGCAGCACCCAATAATGAATTTCAGCTTAAATATGGAAGGGAAAGAGCCAGGCAAATGGTATAAATAGAGTATGAATTTGGCGTTGTCTCTCACCTGTGTGACAAACTGGCAGGCTTCTCACTGTCACGAAGAGAAGAAAATAAGCAGGGAAGCAGCCCAAGGATTAATATTAAATGCAGAGAGTGCTGGAAAGGGAAGCCAAGGGCAACGCAGCAGGGGGCTGAAAACCATCCCCTCCCTTGACTGCTCCTTCCCCGGCGGCTGCTGGGTTTTAATTACAATTAATCTAGCTCGTGGAATGGAAAACAAAGCAACAAATTAGCCCAAACAAAGAACCTGCTCCTTTCCTGACACCTCCTAGGCACATGGCCACCTTGAGCGCAGAGCAAGGGCCATCCAGAGCGTGCGGCGCGGACAAGCTTCTCTCTAGAGCTTGGTGGCTTATGCCACCACGGAGCTGTTTGCCTTATGCCATGCTGAGGTTCAACACTCAGCTTTGAGCATCTCCTGAGAGCCAACTGCCTGCAGCATCCCCTCCTGCTGGGACGTGCTGCTGGAACTTGGTGCAACCCCAAGGTGACAACATTGGGACACACCATCACAAGCATTGGACGCAACACCAAGGGAGAATCCCACATCTCCAAGTCAAGATGGTCTCCTGGGTCTCCGAGCAAGGAGAACCAAGGTGGGCAAGCCCCAGATCTTGTCAGGATGTCTCCAAGCCTGACATCCACCAGCTCCAGGAGCACGGCACAATGTGTCTAATCCATCTAATGAATTCTGCTGGAAGTCTTTTCTGCTGTAATTGGAGAGAGGAGTTGAACGCCTCATATTTTCAAGAGATTTCAAATCCAGAGGGTGATACAATTGCCTTGGTATTACCGGGTGCCTCTCTCCATGGGCTGGGATTTGTCACAGTAAAATTAAGAGTTTGGAAGTGGCTGTTCTGGGCTGGCAGCAGAGACTCTGATCAGCATGCACAGGCTCCAGAGGAGTTGATTCATCCCACCAAAAGCATAAATGTCCTGACTGAGGGACCTTCATCTGACCCAACCTGAGCCTGTAATCCCATCTCTAGCAGCCCATCCACTCTCAACCAATCTCTCAACAGTCTCAGCAGCAAAAACTCTCAAAACCCAGCAGCATCATGCTGGGGTGGGAGAGCATCCTCCTGCCCTCGCTGCCATGAGGTCTTGCTGCCCTCCCCACCACCGGCCTGGCTGGCCAGGTCTGTGGTTGCAGAGAACAGCCCATTCCTGAGCCAGAGCGTGAGGCCACCAGCCTGAAAGGAAGTAGATATGATTCAGAGTCTCGTTAAGGGGAAGGAAGATTATGCAAATGAGCAGCGCTGGAGCAGCAGAGGCAAGAAGGAAGCAGGGAATGGTTGATGTCATCATAAAAGCCTCTCAGTGCTCCTGACTGCACCCAAGCTTGGTTGAAGCTCCCACCCCAGTAGAAGCATCCCAAAATCGCCTTCACAACAGGATTGCCTGGGGTATGGTCTGTTGATGCATTGTCTGGGCTTGGCAGGGGCTGCTGAGCAGGGACCACCACCCCGCCCATCTTGGCCTGCAAGAAAAGGTTTGTTAGAAGGGCTGGACAACCCCTGGTGGCTAATTCAGGATTTAGTTTGCCTGGGATTCACCCCAACAAGCAAGCCCAGCCTGCTAGAGAGCTGGGAGCAGATCTTGGTCAGGAGAACATCGTGGTGTCCCCTCAACTCCTGCCTGCAGCAGCTCATTGAGGGCTTCACCAAGAGTGTCTCCACCACTGCTGGAGATGGGGACCTTGGGATGGTCCTTGGCAGTAGGAACGAGTCCAGGACTTCTGCAGGAGGCAAGGAGTTAAACCAAACTCTCCTGCCAAGCCATTTCCAATGCTGTGAGGGCTTGGGAGGAAAGGTTTGGATGGACTCAAGCAGGATGGAGAAGTGGAGGCCACCCTTTCATTCCACCAAGCTGCCTTCTCTTTTGTGCGAGCCGCCACGACCGCACAAATAAATTGGCACCAGCGTGCTAAAAATAGCCACAACCAATAGCTCCATCATTTATATCCATAGCAACATTGTTTAAAGCCTTTTTCCTGCCCGTGGGCTGTCTCACACTCAGCGCTGAACGCCAACCGGAGATTGGCAGCTTTCATAAGGAGCCAGAGCCTGGTGGAGAATCAAACGCCAGCCCCAAATGCGAAGAGGCTGCAACTCCATGCTATTATTTCTGGGCATGTTCATCTCACAAATGGTCTTTAGTCATAGGCTATTATCATGATGATAAGCCTTCGACTCCGAACTCCTAAAGCAATAATAAAACCCAAAGCCGTTGGCATTTGTGCCATTTAAAATCCACTCTCCTTGGGGAAAATGATCCTTTTAATGATTATTGAGCCATTTTTCTCTAACGTCACCCAGTCTTGGAGTGCTTCCAGAATTTATAAGTAACATACAACTGTGAAAATAGAAAGAAGATGACTTTTCTTCTATTTCTTAGGCCTGGCCTACAGAACCCATCGCTGCTTTTGCCTCCATTGGATTTGGCTTCATCAGTGGTCAGGGCAAGGAGCAGGACGACCACCCAGCAGATGTTTAGCTAACCAAAAAGCTCATCCCACATGCCTTGTGTCACCCTTGGAGGACGAGAGGACCAGATGGCTGCCCATCACATGTCCTATCCTGGAGGAAGAAGCCCCAGTACACGTTGAAGGCCATCACTTGACTGTTGGCACGATGTGGGGAAGCAAGGCTAAGGCCAACTGATGGTGCTACCTTGAGCATGCTTGGAAAGAGGAACTTCAGGAGGGCAGGGTGCTGTTTGCATCCTCCTGAAGGGAGGCAAAGCAAGGAATCAACCCAGCTCTCCTGAGATCCTGGCCAGCACTTCTGACAGATGGGCTTTCAGAGAAGGATAAATGAGAATAGATGCCTTGGGAGCATCTTGAAGAAGAGCATGTGGCCAGAAAACCACAACAAAGTATCTTTTGGTTTTCTTTCTCTGATAAAAAGGGGCACCAAATTAGCTATGACCATTACATCAAAACAAGTCCTGACCTTCTCCCTCACACACAGTTCCTGCTTTTACCAATGTGGATGGCTGCTCACTTTCAGCAGTGATTTTCTGAGCTGCCAGACCCATGTTTCTGGTCGCTGGTCAGTGAAGTGCACTTTGCTGGGCTGGTTTTCCAGGCATCTCACCTTGGGCCATCATGGGGAAGGAAGAACAGGGTTGTGTCTTGATGGGAATTGTTTGGGAGGTGGTAGAAGTTTGGTGCAGGGAGGTGTTACAGCGATAATTGCAATAAGCAATTGTACATATAAATGCACGAGAGCAAAGAATTTAGCTTTTGGGTATATTTTCGTGCATTCTATAAATTCATAAATGGGCGATTTGGGTGAGAACCAGCCAGGAACACTCAGGCAAACCTGTTTCTTCCCACTTTACCCCGAGTTCTTGAGACTTTCCTTAGAGAAACACCTCAGCTGCAGGGGGAAAGGAAACAAAAAAGGGAAAAGTTTCTCAGATCCATAAAGGATGGATGGATGGGTGGGTGGATGGATGGATGGATGGGTGGATGGAGAGATGGATGGAGAGATAGATGGATGGATGGATGGATGGATGGATGGATGGATGGGAGAGAATATGAGCACAGCAAGCTGTCCCACTCTGGCCATCCTGGAGACCTGGGCTCAAGACTCTGCTGAGGGTGTCCCCAGCAGTATTTTGGGCTTCTTGCAGCAACTCCTGTTGCAGGTTTCCCACTTTTTGTGGCCAGGACAGAGCCCAGTGGTGTCTGCAGCCTGTTTGCTCATCGCTCCCCACGCAGCTGCATGGGTGGGCATGACCACAGGGCTGTGTTTTCTGACAAATCCAGTTAAAAAAACCCCAAAAACCAGGAATGACAACCCGGAGCAAATGTCTGAAAGAGCTGAGATGGGGTGAGGGGAGATCTGCCAGCGCCTGCCTCTTCACTGCCTGCATCCCACTGCCTGCCTGCAGCCCAGCTTGCTGCTGTTTTCTTTCCTGCCAGCAGCAAGACACTCACAGAAATGCAAATATGCTTTAATTAAGGAGGCTAAGAAAAAACAATTAGGATCCCAGCTTTTACGCTGCTCCCACGGGGTGATGCCCTCTTCAGGGGGCTGTTGGAAGAGTGGGGGACATGCTGATCCCACCAAGCCATGCTCTCCTCTCCAACCCTTTTCTGCCAACTCAGGATGTCCACAAAGGCAGGACAAGGACATTTCCCTTCAGAAGCTGGTTCAGCCCTTGTGTTCAGCCTCATGTCACTCAGGGAGAGCCTTTCACAGCCAGGCTGGTCTCCTTCAGCATCCAAATGGTGCAAGAAAGCCCAGATGCTGGGCTCCAAAGGTTTTTTTCCAGCAGATATTTCTTCCCCAAGTTGGGCAGGTTGATTGGAGGTCCCTGATGGGTGGCTTGAAGGTAGCAGCTGTCCATCAGTGCTTCCTTCTGCCCTCCTACCTCTTCCTCAAGCCCCGGGAGAGCAGTTAGTGTGATGGTTGCTTAAGAAATCTGGAAGAACCAGGTGGGCTGGGCTCTTGCTTTGCTTTTCTTGTGGAAGAAACAGCCCTTCTCAGATGGCCAGGTCCACCAAGGAGATTTTCACAGAATGATTTAATCACCATCCATCGCCAGGGATATGGGAGCAGAGGTGGGGACACCCCGATGCTTTGTAGGGGCTTTGCAGATGACCAGCAGAGCCTTCAAGTAAAGGCTTTAAGGCTCTGCTAGTTTTCTGCAAGGTCCCCACCCTGTGTCCTCCTGCATCACAGGATGGAAGGTTGCTCCATCCCTCCTCCTGAGGGACCTGATATCCCTTCATGGCTCTGCTAACACTCCCCCCATTTCCACCAGAACCTTGTGTTGCAGCCACCTGTCCGAGATGCCAGCAGCCCTCTCCTCTCTCTTGCAGGGCCACCCATCATCTCCAGCACCCAGACACAGCACGCCCTGCATGGCCAGAAAGGGCAGATCAAGTGCTTCATCCGCAGCACCCCACCACCAGACCGAATTGTGAGTAGCATCCCATGGGGCACAACGGGTGCCTTGAGCACCTCAGGGTGCCCTATGGTGGGCAAACCTGCCCCAGGTTGACCTCCCTCTTCTTTTGCTTGGCAGGCTTGGTCCTGGAAGGAGAACGTCCTGGAGTCTGGGACCTCTGGGCGCTACACAGTAGAGACGGTGAGCACGGATGAAGGTGTCATCTCCACACTTACCATCAGCAACATTGTCCGGGCCGATTTCCAAACCATTTACAACTGCACCGCCTGGAACAGCTTCGGCTCCGACACGGAGATCATCCGGCTCAAAGAGCAAGGTGGGCATTGCTGAGGAGCTGGGGGGAGGGCTGTTGGGTGGCAGGAATTAGCACCTGGCCGGGCTGTAAGAGTGGGGGAGACGCTGTGAGAAGCAGGAGATGCTCAGAAAAGCTCTTGGGATGTCAAAGAGGAAGCTAGGAAGGGCGGTGAAAACGTCCTTCATCCTTGGGGTGCCTGGTCCTGGCAGCAGGACTTGGGATGAGCCCTGCAAAGTCTCTGCTTGACACAGTACTGCCCCACTTTGCCAGTCCTGCTGAGGTTGGAGGGCACGGGGCCGGTCCTGCACCCCTCACTCCCTGCCCCAGGGCACAAGCTGATACCACTGCCACCCCCTGGAAGATCATTTATAATCGTAGAGGAACAGGAACGGGCTGCTCCTGCCAGACCCCGCTGCTCCACGGTGATGGGAGTGGGAGGAAGGCATTTGGGCTGGTGGCTGCCCTCCACCCTGGCCACCAGCCACGATGCCAGCACGTGTTTTGCAGGGCTGGGCTTACCCACCCAGCCTTAAAGGCACCTCAGGGGATGGCCAGAGGAATTTCTGCTCTCAGGGCTCTCCATAGCAAGGGAGGGAGATAGCCTTTGTGAGGAACACTTGGCTCCTGGAGGGACTCCAGTTCTCTTCTGTTTTATTAAATGCCAGGGCAGGCAGGTGGATTGTTCTCATTAAGCCGTGATTTATAGGCCAGGCCGCCGTCCAGATTAAATCAGAGCTAAATGAACCCCTTAAAAATTAGCCTTGGGCTTCTTCCAACGCAAACAGAGCCAGTGGTTTTTCCAGGTCGTCTGCCAGCCGGCGGGAGCAGGGCTGGGCCCCGGAGGAGGGTGGCCGGGCAAGGCAGCATCCACATCCGAGCATCCCTGCTCGGGCGAGCCCAGGGGCCACCCCGGGATGCCTTAGGGTGGCTGAGGATGCCGTAGGGTGGCAGAGGACATCCCCTTCACGGGGGGCCACAGGGGGCTGAGCGCTCAGGAAGGCTGACGTGTGCGCTTGGGCTGTGCAAGGCTGTGGACACTTGCTTTATTTTCAAACAGGTACGGAAATGAAATCAGGAGCTGGTATTCAAGCAGGTATGGAAATCCTGAGCTGACGGTGAATGCGAATTGTCCCCAGCCATTACCACACCCGAGGACTCCAGGTCCTCCTCCTGGCCCCCTGGCTTTCCAGCAGGGCAGGAAGGGGCCTAGGGAAGCTGTAGGGCAGGGACTGGGAAGCCCAAATGGTCCAGTCCTGACCCAAACCAACCAACGCTGCCTTTCTGTGCCCCAGCTCCCCAGACAGAGAGGGGGGAGACTATCACGCAGCCACATTTTAAAAGTGCTGTGAAAGGGACCACTTAAGCACTATTAGTGGGCAAAAAAAAAAAAAAAAGAGGGAGAAGTAGACATTTCCAGGGTCGTTTGCAGACATCAGCTGGTCTCAGCATCCCGGGAGAGTGCTCACCAGCATCTATCACAGCCAGAGCAGGAGGATATTTGGGCAGATGCTGCAGGATGTGCTGCCTCATCCTCTCAGGGCTCACAGGGGGAGCATGTAGACAGCTCCCCCTTGTCTTTGGGACACAATTTACCATCCCAGCACTGGTTCCTGTCACTGCCCCTTTGCAGTCACATTGTTTTTTTTGCAGCCCAGGAGAGCCCCAGGTGCTTTCCCCACCCCGTTCCCTGCATGATCCTCCATCATCATCATTATCCACCATCTCTACCTGCTTCTCACACAGCTCTGCATCCCAGATCCCACTGTCCCAAAGCTGAGAGCTCAGGGGACATCAATGTCCTGTCTCTTCACCCTTTGGCTCCTCTGGGACACCCAAGCATTTGCAAAAATACCACAAGGAGTTACCACCATTGGCAGGAACACTCCCTAGCAAGTGGCCTCAGGCCACCCAGAGAAGACAATCCCAGTTTCTTCTTGCTGTGGCTCAGCTGGTGTGTTGGAGGGTGCTGGGTTTAGGATGAGCTCCTTGATGCAGCTGGAACCAGCTCCAGCTTAAGGCTGCAGAGCACTTGGAGGACTTGTCTTTTCACCCCAGGGCAATTCCTGCACCGCAGTGGTGAGCATTCTCAGCAGGTTTGGTTTTCTGCTCAGAAGTGACTCATGTCACCAGTGGCCCAGTTTGAGCGACAAGTGACACATCAAGGGACCAGCATGCCCAGGCAGAAAATTCATGAGCAGGTCCAAAACTGAAAAGCATCAGCACAAACCACTACTGCATCTCTTGAAACAAGCAGCTAAGCAAGGAAGATTAAAGGCTCTTTTTAGATCAAATGTGAGCTCAAGAGGCTAAACTCAACCAGCACCATTCTTTTATCACCCTGTGTTTCTCAAAGTAGGGCTCAGGACCCACGAGACCCTGTGGCCACTGCTAAAAGATAACACAAATGTGCTTTTACATCTCACCTGCTCCAGCTGGGATAGACAGCAATGAAGAAACCCTTTGCTGACTACATGGGAAAGTTGCTGGTGGAATTATGAGTCCTCCCAGTCCCCCCAGACTCATGCTCCTTAGGGAGGTGGTAAAACACAGGCAGGTTCTTTGATTTCAGGTCCAGGATGAAATTTGTGGCCAACAGCAGCTCCCTGCGAGTGGCCAAAGAGAAATGGTTTCCTTATCACACCGTCAAGTGTCAGCCATCACTTGATGGCTGGGGGCTCTGCTTCTCAACTAGATGTGTCCCCATGCCTGTCCCCAGCAGCTTTTGTGTCCCCCATCTGCACAGACAAGGAGGAAAGAGGACCACCTCTCT
>BJBW01012124.1:24611-35425 GCA_004320125.1 Scolopax mira
ACCTATAGATAACCTGCTGCTTTTGGCGAGAGGGCCTTCAGGATGCAGTTTATCATCCTGGCCAGTGATGGCCAATGGTACCCAGAGGTGGGTGTCCTGCAAGTGGGAGCTCTGCCTGGCCATAACCTGGAGACCCAACACTCCCCTGTGCTTGGAGGGACCAGAGGAACCCAGCAAGGAGATAACGAGGCCCCTGGGCTGCAAATCTGACCCTTTCACCCTAAAAGTGATTTCAGATTCCACCCTCCCCTGGATCTGTGCAAATAAATCAGCTCTGCTGGCTGAGCCGCAGCCTCAGATCCCTGCTGGGAACCCGACTACAAAGTTGTTGTGGGCAGAAGGATGGGGGCTCCTAACCTCTGCTCCCCTGGGCTCCCCCCGCAGCCCCCAGCACACACATCCCACCCCGCAGCCCCTCACCCCATCAGCCACCTGGGCTCTGCTGTCCCTGGCACAGTCCCAGTCCTTGGAGCACCCTCTGGAGGGAGAAGCCAGTGGAGAAGGCAGAATTTTGGGCTGGAGAAACAGTCAGGGAAGAGAATGATGGCTCTTGGGTTAATTCATCCATGGACTGAGCTACCAGCTGAGCTACCACCTCGCAGGCAGGCTTGTGCCCGACCCCATCCCTCCATCCCAGCTACAGCCTTTCTCCTAGCCTACTCTGATGGCCTTTCTTTGATGAATAATGCTAACACACACCACCTTCTTTTGTACTTCTCATCCTCAAGAGGCCCTCGCTCCAGGGTGCTATCCAGAGCAGTTGGTAGCCCACTCTTCTGGCTCCCTCCTCTTCTCTCCCTCCCAGGGGAAACCGAGGCACAGAGAGGTCAGGACTTGCACAAATTGCAGCAGTGTCCCGGGGGCAGCCCATGCCAGCATCACCTACGCAGGCACGAGGGAGCGGGGAAGGAGGTCCATTTGGCCCCAAAACCCTCCCCAGGCTCATCACCAAGTCGCTTTCCGGGGGTGGAAGGGGGAAAGCCACCTCTCCAACCTTCATCCCAGCTTCATGCTCCTTCTCCTTACTCTTGCAGAGTCAGTGCCGATGGCGGTGATCATCGGAGTGGCCGTGGGGGCCGGCGTGGCGTTCCTGGTGCTGATGGCCACCATCGTTGCCTTCTGCTGCGCCCGCTCCCAGAGGAGTAAGTGTCTCCCCCGGGCCCGCTGCATCCCTTTGGGCAGGGCTGGGGTGGAAATCTTGGAGGGGGTGGGGGGATAGGGTGGGTTGGAGAGAAATTGGAGGTTGAATTTACTGCTGCGGCACCAGCTCAATCTGCTCAATCCTGGTGTTGGTCCACCAAATGGCCGGCGTCCCCTGGGGGAAAAGGAAAGGGTTTTGGAAAACACAGCAGGGTAAACACTAACCAGGAGGTGAGCAGGGATGTCCTAGGGTTAAAAAGACCTGCTTCTAATCCCTCCCTTGGAGAAATCCTGATGTCCAAGAGCAAATCCTGATGTCCAAGAGCGAGAAGCAACCTCACCGTGCCACCTTGGTGCTTAAAAACCCTCCTTGGTTCGTGCTCTCTGTTCTGCTTTGGGTTCGAGTCCGTTTTCTTGATGTAAAATGGATATTTCCAAGTGGGAAATTAGAGCCAGAGGAGAGGTTTTACGTGGGACATGTGGGTTGTGAAGCCTGGCTGTGGTGGGAATACATGTTAAGGCGGTATTAGAGACACAGGTAGAGGAGAAGGAGGGGTGAACAGCATGACATGGTGCTGCTTCATTAAAAAAAACCACCGGGAAATAAAAGGAGGATCGTTGGCTAAATGAAAAGACATTAAACCAGGAGGGAGAAGAGTGTGATTGTCTGGAGCATCTCGGGCCACGGGGGAGAAGAAGAGACACTCCCGGCTCGGGGGACGCCAAGCTCTCTGTGCCTGTGCCAGGAAACCCAATCACTTCTCTTTTCTGCTTATTTTCCCCCTGTTTCTCTTGATCGTTTGCAAAAACAATCAAAGACTCCGGGCTCCTCCTGGATTTGGGTATGAACACAGGGCCTCCCGCAGCAGAAATGTGTTTAATTTTAAGAGCGATAATGACGCCTCTCCCTGGTTTATCCCCTGGTTTGTGGGGTTTTTTTTTTTTTGAACTCTTGCAGCCTCCATTAGCAAGTATTAACAAATGAAATGGGGGGCAGTCATTAGTCATGCGTTTTGGGGGAGGATTGCTGATGGACAGGAGCCAAGATGGGGTCAATTCAATGCTGTGGAGATCACCCAGCACCTGTAAAAAGCATTGGCCAAGCCAATGTTTCCATGTCAATGGTCAAGCTAAATTGGCCACCCTTTCCCCACGCCTCGTTTGGAGCTGGGGAGAGCATGTGGTTCATTATCTTCCTCTCATTTGATGTAAACAGATGGTGTGGGGTTCTTTGCAGGACACAGCATGTAACACTAATGCTGTGAGAACAGATCAAAGACGTGGCACAAGTGCTGAGTTTTAGGGTCCCTCACAAGCTGGAAGCGTGCAGAGGCTTTGGAGAAGAAGTAGGGCTTGTTCCTCCAAGAGGGGACAACCCCAAAATGTCTTGAGTGATTCTGCCCTTGGATCCCCAGTGGTAAATCAGGAATGAGGCATTTTCCTCCCTTAGGGATGGGGGAGGATACGTGCTGGGAAGAGGGTACTGGGGATGTGGTGTTCAAAGTCCCTCTTCTCTGCATTTCCAGGGCTTTCCTACTTAGAAAGGATTTTTTAGTTTCTTATATACAACGAGGTGCTGGATCTGGGCATCTCTGCAGTGTGTTCCCTGCACCACTGCTGTTCCTTGGCACCTCCCACAGTGGAGGGTCCTGGAGAGTCCCCAGTTCCCATGTCCGGGGGAAAGGTCTGCAGCATCCCTGGACCAGAGAGTGGGTCCCATGGGGCTTCTTTGCTACTTTGCTTTGGGATCAGAGCAAGCGAGCATGAAAAGATCATCCAAGAGATCAGCTAAGGTGCCCTCCTCGATCTCCCTTCCCTCCCCAGAGTGAAATAGGAGGAAGAACAGCTCAACCTTTCCCGGGGAGCTGGACGACCCAACTGGAGACACCAGTTTGGTAGCAGAGCCGGGTGCTCAGCAGGGTAGATGCTTGAGAGGAGGAGGATGCCATGATGCTAACAAAGCAAATCCTAGGGGCAGGCAGGGTGCTGGTGGCTGTGGGACCACTTCTTCACCCATCACATGGCTCCAAAAGCCACCTGCAAGTGCCCAAACAGGGTTCCTCCCTGATTTTGGGGGGAGCTGGGAGCATCAATAGCTAAACCAGTCCCCAAGGGGCACTCAGGGTGCCAAACCCTGCAGGGGAGGACTTGGCTGTCCCAGGATGAAGGGTTTTTCTCCCAGTTTTGCAGATGCTCATGCAAAGTGGATGCTGGGGCAGGTATCTCCAGCTGCAGGTGGGTAGAAACACCAGGCTGAGAAGGTGAGGGAGGGACTTTCACCACAGTTAGCAGTGTGAAATCAGCAGAGGTATTACAGAGATCAGCTCGGGAGCGACAAGACCAGGGGGTCCTTGGATACCAAGAGGGACTCATTTCCCACCAGGATGACTTCAGATGCCTCTCCCAGGACAAATACCAGTGTTGTTGCATCCTTGAGAACAACAGCCTGCAAAGGACTCCTGCCATCAGGCTGCGGGGGTGGCTCAGCATGGCTCCCAGCACAGGGGACCAGGTGACCCACCAGTAACTCTGGAGAAGGCATCTCATGATGGTGGCCACTGCCCACTGACCGCAGCTCATGGCACCAGGGGAGGCAATTCCTGGCTGTGCTTTGGGGAGATGCAGCAAAAGCCAGTGCTGGATGCAGACACACTGAGCCTGGAGGCCATTTCTTACCTTGAAAAGGGAAAAAAAACCCAAATAATAAGAGTTTACTGCACATCTGTTGTTGTATCTTCGGTGACTTAATGGCCCAGAGTTATTTAAGGGGGAGCACTCCTGGGACAGGATGTGCAAGACAGTAATTAGCTTTTCCTTGTGATTAAAGACAGAGGCTCCATCACCAGGAACATGATCCCAACAGAAAGAAAAAAATAAAATAAAAAAATAGAAAAGCAATAATTACTTCCTAGCAAAACCCTTGGGGTTTACACCCCAAGACTTGGAGATACCTGTAGGTGACAGCGGGGCTGCAGATATTGAGGCCATGGGATGCTGAGGCATCCAAGGCTCCAAGGATGGAGCTTCAAGCTGGTCTTGATGGCTTTACAGATAAAATCACCAACTCTGCTGGACTGAGCCAGGGCAGGGAGCTGCCAGTTCCTTCAGCTGGAGGTAGATCTGTTGAGCCCAGGGGTTCAAGGTGGTTTTGGGTCTGGGAGGGTTGGCACAGCCATCCTGGGAGGTGAGAGCCAGATCGTGGGCTGGAGCCTGGCTTCAAAGCTGTTTAGATCTCGCTGTTGAGATTTGCATCCATCTCTGCTTTTCATCTCCCATTCGCCCGGCCGTTTCTGCTCCTGCTGCTCGGTGCCTTTGGTTTAATTTTGCTAAAATGACTTCTTCAAAGCATGCCTGACACCTTCAGGGAAGGCAGAGAGTCTCTCCAGAAACGTTTCTCTCTGCTCTGCATGAAAACAGGCTGCTTGGAGCCGCAGGCAGGGGTGATTTTGTGCTTCCCAAACCACAAGATGGCTACATCTTTGTTCTTTGCTTGGCCTTGTCCATATGTACCTGCACCCCAAAACCTGGGGAAGGCTTTTTTCAGGGGCTTCCCAGTGCTGGAAGAGTTGGTACATCCCTCAGGAGCAGTGTTTCACTTGCTCCCCCAGCATAACACAGTCTGGAGAAGGAGCCTGCCATCTGTTTGAGCAGCCCTTCTGCAGCCCCAGCCCCTGTCGACAGCTCCATGAGCGTGGCAGAGACCAACCAAGCTCCCCAAGGAGTTAAAATAAGAACCTGAACTCCCCAGAGGTGAAGGTTTAATCTCATGGCCATGCAAATATTGCTCCCCCAGTTCTCGGATACACTTGCTGAGCCACGGTTAATTTTCCTTCTGGACCCTCCCCGTGGTAATCAATTGGGTCCCCAAGGATGCTCCACGATTGTCTTCAACTAACCCTTCTCCCTCTTTGCCCAGATCTGAAAGGTGTGGTTTCTGCCAAGAACGATATCCGTGTGGAGATCGTGCACAAGGAGCCAGCCTCGGGCAGGGAGACAGAGGAGCACCCAACCATCAAGCAGCTGATGGTAAGGATTTACTTCTTCCCCCCATAAGCAATTACTCCGGGTAAGTGTTTGATGGTAACGAGCCCAGGCACATGTAGTTCAGTGCCGTAATCCCCACTCAAGGCAAAGATGCTCTTCCAAAAATCTTGCTCTTGAGATACACATTCTCCTGCCATAAAAGCTCTTCGAGTGAAACTTTGCTAATGAGGAGGGAGAGCTGGGAGAGGTTTATTGCAGTAGCCCAGCTGCCCGCCGGGCTAATTGCAAAGCAAATTTGCCACCTCACGTGGTGCAAACTGCAAGTAGACACGCCATAGGTGAGCACAATATAATAATAAGCTAATTAGCCAGCGAGAATGGCGCTCTCCTGGACACACTTTAGAGAGTTAGAGCTGCAAAAATAATGTCTGTGCACACAGTTGGGTGCAGATTGCTAACGCCAGGGGTGTGAGGCCAGCCTGGACCTGGGGCTCTCACAACCTGGGAGGTGGCACCTCGGGAGGTTCATCCCCGAGGGGACCCAAAGACATGGTCAGGGTGAGAAGCTGATGGTGGAGAGCCCAGGAAATTCAGCTTCAGCCCATGGACCAACGCGTCCTGGCAGCCTGGCCGAGGGCTGCTTCTCTGGGTGGTGTCAGAGCCCGAGGGTCTAAAAAAGCTCTGCTAAAAAAGCAGCCTGAAGAGTCTGAAAATCCACGGTGGGATTTGCAAGGCTTCACTCGGTGGAAGGACAGAGGAGCTGGGACTCTGGCTTGGAGCTTCCTCTCCATTAGGGCCCTGTGCCAACATCTGTACTGGATAGTGATCAACACTCTTAAGCCCACATCTGGCTTCCAAAGCAGGGGCTGAGATAGCCCAAACGGTGCTCAAGACCTTACCCACCGAGCTGGACGCACGTAGGGAGCCTCCTCAGGGGAGACAGGCAAGGAACATGTTACCTCTACTGAGTAGGTGAGGAAGAGGATGGTCACGGAAGACACAGGATCTTGCAAGATTGGTGATTGCCAGAAGGTGATTTCACATTAATGTGTGCCCTCGATGAGCCCGGTGCCGGAGCAGGGCTTTCAAGGAGGATGCTGGCAGGATGGAAATGGTACAGAAGAAAAAAAACGACAACATCTACTTGATCACCAGGGAAAAAATGCCTCACAGGAAGGGGGTTAGAGAACTCGTGTGTTTTAGCTTATCAGCAAGAGTTCTGAGAGGTGTAAAGCAGCTATTTAAGGGTGAACAGGGTAGGCAAAGTCAAGCCCTTTGAGATATAACATGACAATATGCAAGATTCTGGCTGCTGGACCAGGAGAAGGTGATTCTCCCCCTCTTCTGGCCAAATCCAGGCACTTTCCCTGAAGATACATCAGCTGGAAATAACACTGGTGGATCAAAGCGCTCCAAGAGGTTGGACAAGATGGTCCATAGTCTCTGACCCTGATGCTGGGGAGATATGGCACCAGCTGGGACATCCCACCTGGCAGGGAGAAGACACCGAAACCCCCTCCCCTGTCTGGACTGGAGCCTCCCCATCCTCTTCTGCCTTCAGCAAGAGCGTTCCCAGTAAATACTTCCCCATTTTTTCTCTCCTTGGATCCTCTAGGGGTCCCTGCTCTCTTCCACACCCCTCCTCACAGCCAGTTGGATCCTTCTCCTTCTGGAGATTCCTAACAAGAGGTTCCAAATTCGGCAATGAAATGATGCAGCAAGTCAAAAAAAAATTGTCCTTGCTAACGAGTGGTGATGAGACCTCCCCAGCAGAAGCAGGGCAGCAACATGGGGCACCCCTTGCTTTCTCCCCACCCTCACCCTAGGACTTTCCTGCTCTCCCTCCTCCCCCTACCAGCGTTATTTCCCCCCTTCTTCTTCCTTTGCCCTCCCTAAACTTCTCGAGGGGCTGAAGTGATCCCTTGAAACGATCCTCTTGCCCTCAACAATGTTCATAACACCTCGCAGTTTAATATCAACTGTGAGTTTCATTAGCATGCTGGGAGCTCACGCGGAGACCTCATTAGTGCAGATGTTAATGAAAAGTGGGCCGTGCTGGCAAACAGCTCCCCTCCCACCTCGCCATCAGCCCTTTCACTCCCCAGCCCGGACCCTTCCCCAAGCCCCTGAGGTCCAGCATGGCCCAACCGGCTCCCACCAAGCTTTGGGAGTGAAGATCCACCTTGGGCACCACGGATGGTGCCTCTGCTCCTCGCTTTCCCACCGTGTCTCTGCTCTGCCAGAGCATTTCTGGCTGCAGATTGCCGGGGTGACTCTTCATTCTCTCCCCCACCCCCCCAAATCCTAGTGCATTTGCTATTCTCCAGCCATCTGTGACCTCCCCAGCTCTCCCTCCTTTTCACAAATAATTATTCATGCCTCTATAAATTCATTAACACCTTAGGATACACGTCATGCTGTCTGATTTGCATATGTTCACATTGTCTCCGTGCCGTTCCCCCCCCCTATTTGCTGTTCTGCCAGGCACTGCCTAAGGGCAGGGGAAAGGCTGCCAGCCCTCAGGGGCCAGGGAGGGACCAGCAGCCAGTGGCTGGTGGCAAAAAAACCCATTAAATGGCCTCATCCTGGAAAAAAAAATGCATCACAACAGCAACTTTCTCTCTCCTCCCAGGGTGCAGTGCATCAGCTCAACAGTTCAGCCAAGCCTGGGCTGAAATTAGGGGGTTGAAGAGCATCGTGAGCTC
The DNA here is from genome assembly GCA_004320125.1 of Scolopax mira. NCBI lineage: Eukaryota > Metazoa > Chordata > Aves > Charadriiformes > Scolopacidae > Scolopax > Scolopax mira. The sequence continues at coordinate 32,441 of BJBW01012124.1, forward strand.
CCACGTGGCATAACCTCCTCTGTTATCGTGGCTGAGGTTTATTCCTGGCTGATTGGACCCTGTGCCTCAGTTTCCCCATCTGTGAAATGGGGCTGACAAGCCTCAAGGAGCTGCCCCCACTGCCAGGAGCAATCAGGAGAGAGATGATCCCAAAGTGACCAGCAGGCAAGAGTGGTCCAGTGCAGCCGGGTGGACCCAGGCATTGCCTTTGGTTCATATTTGGGGCAGAACAGTCAAAATAATGCAGCCAGTTGACAAGTTGATGGTCTTTTCCTTGCTCACCTTTCTTTCCTGTCCCAAAACCCATCCCTCTGCTCTGAGGGATGTTCCCAGTTTGTTCAAAACCCACAGATCGACACCGGGCATGTTTTCTGCTCAGGAATTCAGCTCAGATCTCCACGGAAGAGGAAAAATCTAAAAAGTAGAGGTGAAATTCAAAGTGGGGGTCATTTCTACCTGCATCCTGGTTGTCCCAGCATAATTTTCTCTGCCTTTCGCCCCGAGAAGAGCTCCAAGGGCCTTCTCCAAGGGCCAAGCTCCCAGTCCAAGCCAGGGAGAAGATGATCCACCATGTAAAAAAAAGCCCTTGAAAATGTTGGCAGCTCATGGCTTGGGCTTTGTGAGGTCTTGGGGGAGCTGGGCCACCACAGGGCTTGGACATCTACCACAGGCATCGCCCAGGACTGAGCTCGCTCCCAGCAGGTACCACCTTTAGGAGTTACTGGTGCTGGGAGTCCATCGAGCCAGGTGCTGTATGAACATGGAGAAGCTGGTGTTGGCCCCAGCAAGGTCCCAGGAAAGGAAGGGTGTGAGAAGGGTGGCAGGAGGTCCCACAGGCTGCTGGCATGGCTCTCTCTCTCTCCTTTGACCACCCAACACCCAACGTTTTTTGGGGAGATGGCGAGGCAGCTTCAGCTGGGGGGCTGGGGCGGGCAGCGCAGGCGCTCGGTGGAAGCAGGGTTTTGATATTTGGGTGCTGGTTTACTCTGTTTTAAAAACCATATTGTCTCCACTAATGAAAGCAAAGGATTTAATATCCGGTCCGTAGGATTCGACAGCCCAGCTGAAAGAGGCTTCATTAAAGGAGGGAGAGCTCCAGGGGCAGGGGATTAGGAGCTGGCCACTAGTTCCATAATTTAATTCCCTGCTTTGAGTCACCTTGAGACATCCCTTTGCTTCATCCCCCAGGGGACAGGAGCCAGCACAGCAAAGCCAAAAGGATGCTTGGTAAGAGGGAGGGTGGCTTTTCTGCAGCGAGGGAAAGTTTTGGTGGCCCTGGATGCGGTTCATCGCATCCCTGAGCCGTGTTGGTCCAGGAGAGACCAGCCCAGGTTTGGGCCTGGGAAATGGAGATGACTTTCCACCACAAACAGCATCCCCAGCCACAAGGTGCACTGGTTTCGGGATGGAAAAAGGCTGCCAAGTAGGATCAAGTCCCCGCACACACATTCCCGGGATCAAGCCATGCCCTGGGAAGGGTGGGCACGTGGCTCCAACGGGGTGGCTTTATCACCAGCTCAAGGGCCGCAGCTCTTGGTGTATCCCACAGCCCATTCGTGGTGTATCCCACAGCCCTCGTGGTGTATCCCAACCACCGTCCCAGCCCCCACATCCCTGGGGTGCAGCCAAGCCTGGGGCACCCTGCCTGCCCCCACGGGGATGAAGGAGCATCCCTGTGCCTGGACCGCTCGAGGCATCACTGCAAGAAGCACCATAACATCACAGAATCCCATGGGGTTGGAAGGGACCTCTGGAGATCATCTCCTCCAACCCCCTGCCAGAGCAGGGCCCACAGGAACGTGTCCAGGTGGGGTTTGCATGTCTCCAGAGAAGGAGACTCCACCACCTCCCTGGGCAGCCTCTGCCAGGGCTCTGCCACCCTCAAAGTCAAGAAGTTCCTCCTCATGTTTAGGTGGAACTTCTTATGTTCAAGTTTGTGGCCGTTTCCTCTTGTCTTGTCCCTGGGCACCACTGAATAAAGCCTGGCCTTGATCAGATCCCCCCTCAGCCTTCTCTTCTCCAGACTCAAAAGCCCCAAGTCCCTCAGCCTCTCCTCTTTTTTTTCCCCTAGGAAAACTCAGGTGCCTTAATTTATTGCATTTCATAGTCGTAGCAAGGGCTTTCACGAGGGGAACAGAAAGCATCACAGGGTGAATTTCCACAACCACTTGCCCTTTTCAAAAGGAGGAGAGAAGTTGGGCGATAAAAGGGGGACTTTGGGGCTGATCCGAGATGCCAGCGCTGGGGCGGGGAGACGGGGCGAGCGATCGATCCTGGAGAAGACAAAAAAAGCAGCCAAGAAATTGGTTGATAATTAATCCGCTTCTGCACAACCCCCACCCTGCTGAAGGAAGGGTAATTAAAGCCACGGTCTAATTAACGTGTACCTTGCCCCTCCCCACCCCGGACACACGCAACCTTCATCAGCCACCATTGGAAGGGGAAAAAGAAAGAGCAATTAAATGCTGGCTTTCACCTTAATGAGGGTAATCCCAGATCCTGGATGGGGTTTCCAGATGTTAGTGGCCAAGGTCAACTTAGGAGGAAAGGATGGAAAGAAAAAAAAAAAAGAGAAACAAACAAAACAACACACAAATGAGAATTTAAATAATTCACTTTCCCCATCATCCTTTTTAGTCCTAAACAGGAGGGGAACCACCAGTGTGTAACCCAACTTTTGGGCCACCATCTGGCTCCACAGGAATGGCCCCGGGCAAGTCCTTTGACTTGTGGCCACCAACGTCCTCCCGCCGTGGGGCTGATGGCAGATGGGGGTCTCACCCCAGGCAGCCCCGGGGTGGGTTGGGGGGGACAGCAGGCGCCTGGGGATGCTGACACCCACCTGTGTCCTTTCCTAGATGGACCGGGGGGAGTTTCAGCAGGACTCGGTGCTGAAGCAGCTCGAGGTGCTCAAGGAGGAGGAGAAGGAGTTTCAGAACCTGAAGGTGAGTTGGACCCTGGGGACGTGGCCTCCTTCCCTCCCCA
>BJBW01012125.1:0-13682 GCA_004320125.1 Scolopax mira
ATATATATATATATATGATGAGTAGGAGGAGGGGAGGGGGATTCAACAGGTATCTGCAATTGTGCAAGCAAATATTTTTTCTTTCTTTTTTAAAGAGAGTTTGGTTACAGTTTGGAGACAGTTAGGAAACAAATACTTTATTTTTATATATCTCTTTTCCTTGCTCATGGATTTATTCACAGTGTTAGTTACAATTCAAGTTTGTGAGAATAACAGAAATGGCTGTCAAAAGTGTTCCTCACATGAATGTTCATTCATAAATGAAGTTCTCATCTCCTTTAAGCTGCTACTGAACGACCTATTTTTTTCCCCATATCAGCTTTTATCCATATAGTCTTATTTAAGAAGAGCACACACAAGAGAAATATATTTTCTGATAAACTTCTTCATTCTGTATATACTTTCCATCTAGCATACATGAAAAACCAAAAAGGAATGCAATCATTACCTTGTTACTTCATTCATTAGGAATTTTGCTTGGAATGTTCAGCTAGAAAGCACTCACTCTATAACAAGCATTAGGGAATTGAATATAGCACTGCAAGAGCTCAATAAATGTCCCTTTACAAAGAAAGGCTACATTTGCCTACTTTTAGTTTCATTCACCAATGTGCCAGTTCATAGTTTTTTTATTAGTGAATCATTGTGAACAAGCAGGTGAAAGAGGAAATAAAACATGTAAAATTAGCCTTTTTTTTTCCCCTAGGTGCAACAAGAATTCATCTAGGAGAACTTAAGAAACAGCGCGTAAGGATACGGGGGCGGTAGCCAAAATAGTATTTGTTTGTTTGGGTTTCCCAGGTAGACTTGTAAACAACTTTTAGTTTATAAATCTTTTCATTTGCAGATCTGTTAAGTCATCTGATGAAAAAGAAGGAATAAATGAACCCTAAGACTCATTAACTGTCCATTTTATTTTCCCGTCCACGAACAGATTAAAAAGAGGCTCCTGGCCTCATGACACCCAATGGGCAGAAGACAGTTATGCAGAGCAGCTAAATATTGTGAAAATAAGTGGTGCAACTAATATCCGCCAAAGGCTAACAGCTTTTAGTTTCTGCAGAGCTCACGGAAAACAGGACACTGTCCGATTCTATTTAGCGGATGATTCTCAGAAAAGTGATTTTTTTTAAGAAGTGAAAAACAGGGAAGGGCTGTTCTTGAAGAACTCTTGTACATATATTTATATATGTGTGTGTGCTGCTTATTTTGGCAAATCAAAGTGTCATCAGCCTTAAAAAAAAAAAAAAAAAAAAAGAAGCGATTCTACAATATTGCACACAATACTGCTTTATTGCCATTGAAGCATGTTAACACTTCAGACTAAAAGCTCTGTAAACCATACAAAGTTTTTTGCCATTTTAATTCCGATATTTGGGTTGAAGAATATTCATATTCTTATGTCTCAATTAGCAACATGATTAATAAAAGTCATCTGTTCAGAAATTAAAATTACTTATGCTTACATATTTTTTAATGGAGGGGTTATAGGAAGACCTCAGCTAAACTTCCAGATGTATATTTTTGTAGCTTTGAAGGGGAAAACACAGAAAACTAAGTGTGTATATGATATGACTTCCCTTTATAATTGCTCAAATGCCACGTTGAAACATTCCAGAATTTGTGGTCTGGTGTCAATAATTCAAAATCTGCATCAAAATTTGTGGCCCATCTTAGTTCAGTACTCAAAAGATCAAAATGAAAGGTGTTGCAAGTCCATCAGTCCCAACCTTGACAGCATCTTTCAACTGACCATTTAAAGAAGGAGCACAAAATGCACAATAGTGAAGCAGAATGAAATCGCTGTGAGGTGGTATGCAACTTATGGAATCTCTGTCCTCTCTGAGCTTGTTTAAAAAAAAATACAAATAATTCACTTCACTCTAAGAAGGCTGTAAAACACTCCAGGCAGCAGCAGATCTTTGGGTATTTTCCTGAGCTGAAAAACCCATTTTTCAAATGAGTTTGACCTCGTTTTGCACTGCATTCATGGTGAGCCTACATTGTTGTTACTGCGTATTTTGCATCAATAATGTAGCAACAATTCCACAAGTTTTGTGCTACATTTTATGCTACCTATACTCTTAGGCTAAATACTACTATTCTTCGAACTATTAAAGGTATCCTATCAGAAATACTTCCCCTCAAATCAACAGGTTGCCGTCTCCAAATAAATGGCAATAGCAGCCTGTCCAAAATTTGATCCCATGTATTCTCTGTGAGCGCGAATACCCCTGAGAGCTTTGCACCAGAGACCCCTATAGGGCTAGCTTTACACATCTGCAAACAGAATTATGTATTTTTCAATAAAACCTTTCTGCTAAAAATAGACAAATAGTAGCCTGAACTACGGGTATCTTGTAACAGATTAAAAGGAGAAAATGCAAGATTATTTTTTTTTGCAGATGCATTTTGTCCTAAAGTAATTTCCATACCTTTATAGCCCTATACTTATCTATGGATACAGAGCAATGTACAAAATGTAAGTACAGGAGTATTATACTTATGTAGTGTATCATACTTCAGTATCAGAAAGGGAGAGAATCTCCTGAGGTTGAATGGAGGATGACCAGAAGGCATGCCTACCACAGAACATACAACTCTGCTTAAAATCCTCCTGAAACTAAACCTCCAAAAATTACCAGAATTGTTCCAAAGCTTTAGCAACTGGCTGTGAAATCTTTCTCTAATATCCTGAAAAAATTTAAATAAAAAGTCTGTGGCAGTCACCAAAGCTCTTCAGTGTAAGGGTGGTGTGTTTGTTAAGAGTACAGTTAGGACATAACGTGGCAGGGAACCTCTTCCAGTGGGTTTTGCTTTAATACATACTCAAACGTGGCCTACTGGCATTGGCTAACTTCTCCAAAGCCAGGCCTCAGCTGAGGCCTTCTCTGGATATAAATTTTGTTGGTCTTTTGATCTACTAAGTAGTGCATTCCTCTCTCCCAAAATGAACGTGACTTTTGAAGATTTGTACATACCAAAGCTGCTTCGCTTTCTGCCCGAGTGGGGCCAGCGTGTACAGCACCACAAGTATTTAAAGGTAAAAATGACCTCATTTTACGCTGTGTCTAGTGTAGAGAAGCACAAAGGCAGAAATGACATGAAAGGAATCCTTTTTCTCATCACCTGCAGCCCCTATCCCCGAGTCTGCCGTTTACTGCAAACCAACCACCCGGCGTGCCGTTACGAGCAACACAGCTCTAATCCACCCAACTAAATTAAAAGCCTCTCTTGCATGGGTTACCGCAAGTGACTACGTTTTCATTACTGCTTCAACCCTCCCTTCCTAAATCCCTAAATCCCGAGGAGAGCTGCCTGGGCGAGGGCTGAGAGCCTCTTTTAATGGCGAGTTGTGGATGGGCTGCAGCAGTTGCTCCAGCAGGGGAGGAGGAGGAGGAGACCATGCCGACAGCAGCAGCCACCCTCACCTTCTCCTCCCAGCCCTCCAAGAGGGTCTCCTCATTGCAGGGCAGCTCCACACAAGTCCTGCTGCCCCGTTCACAGGCAGCCATGATTCCAACTATTAGGAGGACAGATGTGGCCAAGGTTCTCATGCAAATACCCTCCTGCTACCAAAATGGTGGGGAATCCACCAGAGAAACACGGTGTTCTTTCCTCAAAAGAGCTTTAAAATAGCTCCTTGTTAAAAAAAATAAATTAAAAGCCTACTTACCTGTGACCGGGATCCATGCCTGCAAGACGGCAAAGACGACAATCCTCCTTCCCTTCATCTTGGCTGGCCCTGGCGGTGCTGGGGAGCAGGAGGCCACGGGGAGCGGAGGAGAAGAGTGGCCTCCAAGGGCTGTGCTGTGCCTTGACCTCCCCGCAGGAAGCTCACCACCTGCCGGCAGCCCCGCGGAGCACCCGCCCTCCTCTGCCTCTGCCTGCCAGCCAGGCGGCCTCCCAGGGCTGGGGCCTATGTTCTCGGTATTGGTGTTTGGGGTTTCCTTTCCTACCTTTTTTTTTTTTGGTTGGGCTTTGGGTTTTTTGGGTTTTTTTGTCTCCTCTTTACAAGAGGGTTTTCAGTGGGTTTTGTTTTTTCCCCACAGTTTGTCTGATGGTTCCTAGGACATCCCAGACAGCAGCTGCTGGTGTCTATAAAGGGTATTCACCTGTATTCACCCTGGCTTCAAAGGGGATTAAAATATCACTATGTCCAGTGTGCAGTATGGTTTAAAATTGTAAGGTAGAGTCACTCTTGAACAAGTAGCTGGCTAAATAGCTGCCTAGCTAAAGATATAAAGTTCATTTCTGAATCCAGTGGCCTTGCTGCAAGCAGCCTACAGTGGCTGCACTCTCAGGGCTATGGGGGGACCGGCCTCAGGGGGAGATGGGCTCTGCCCATCTGTGCAGATTGCCTCCACAGGAGCTAACATACGAGCGCAACTGGCCCTGCCTGCCTCATGTCAGTTGTACCCATGAAATGGAGATGCCTTTTGATGTGAACATGCTGCATCTTTGCATTCTGAAGAGTGACAGCACTTATGGAGCTCTGGAGCCATTTTGTCCTCCAAGTGTCTGAAGCCCCTAGGGAAGGGGAGCCCGTGTCATCTCTGCAGGAGAGCATCTTCTTCTTGCTCAGCTTGAAACTGAAAGCTTTGCAGCCTCTAGCTCATGTATGCCACTCCTACCCACTGAGAGGGCCACAAGATTGAACCTCCTTGCTGCTTGAAGCTGTCCTCTAATGACAGATCGTGAGGCAGAGCAGCACATCACAGGAATGGAATGGGTGGTTTGAAGGCAGCTCTGCTCTGGGACCTAACAGGGCTTTTCAGCCCCTCCTTGTAAGCTCGCCCATTAACACGGTCCTCAGAGGAACGCAAAATTAAGTACGTCTGCCCAGTGGCCACCAGCGTGCTGCAGGTCCAGCATGATGACTGGAATGCCTCCCATGCCAACCTAAAGCCCCAGCTGCCCCCGTGCCCAGGTAGCACATGTGCATGCCAACGGACTAGCCCAGCACCAAAGTGAAAATGCCCTGGGTTTTTCTGCTGCTCTGAGGGGACTAACAAGATCACTGCAGCTAACTACAGAAAACCCCAAGTAGGAACAAGTTATGTTTGAGTCTCCTTTCTTTAACAGGATTAGTGTTTTCGACTCCTCAGGTCAAAAGTGGTTGCGATGGTGGTAAGCAACACAGGCTGACCCAGAAGAATCACACTTTTTTCCTTATAAAGCCAAGTTAGGGATCGAATCAGGTGTTATTAAAGCAGGGCTCCGTTGGCAGTGGTGGATAACCACACAGGCAATAGAACAAGCATGCTTCAGCAGTAACCCAGCAAACAACACTCAGGAGAATGCTTTGCACTATGAGCTGCAAAAACCCAAGAAACTGATCTGTCTTAACCATATTAAATAATTTCATTATGCTTTTACTTGAGGACCTCAACAAGCTTTTCCAGTTAGCCTTACTACAGCCAGGGCAGTTAAGCTTTTACAGATAAAGACGACCTAAGGGAAACAGAGAAAACAAGGCACTGGAACTCAAAGAGAACTAGGAATCAGGGACACCTGGGAGTTGTTTGGGTTTGGGGATGGCTTATTTCAGTGCCTTGGTTTTTTTTATTAAAAACAAACAAAACCAACCCAAATGAACCACCACAGAACTTCTAAACGCATGAGAGAAAAAAGCAAGGAGAGAACCACGGTGTGGTTAGGGGTACTACCTCCTCAACATTTCTCACCATGTTTTTATTGTTATTATTAATAAGAAGGAGCAACAACTAATAAAAGGGCAATAGAGGGGAGAAAAAACTCACCATAATGCAATGAAATTAAGAAAGGGGAGATCTGGAATTTTAGAAAAATCTTCCTGAGGAGATATTAGACAGAAAGAATTTCTCCGGCACAGTGTTAGGGCATTTATATGAAAATCATACCACATGACATGGTGATGCCAACTCTCACTTTGTAAGAAATCTCTATTGTGCTCTTTTCAAATGTGAACAAATAAAAAATGTCACTTTTATAAGCAAAAGTAAAAAGTACCTTTTAGACAACTGCTAATTAAAAAAAAAAAAAACTTGAAAACATGACTTAGATGCATCTTAAAGCCTAAAACTCATTCTCCTCCCATCAAAATACAACTGCCTCAACAGAATATTGCTGCATTTACAATAATAATACTATTAATACACTTCAGGATCAGAGCTTAGGCTGGGAAGAAGCACAAGTATCTCAATTAATTATTTTTTTTTTCTAAATCTTAGAAACAAAAGAGAAAGGTGAGAGAGGTAGTTCTCTTCCACTCCGCTCTGGTGAGACCCACCTGGAATACTGCATCCAGCTCTGGATCCCCCAGCAGAAGAAGGTTATGGACCTGTTGGAGCAAGAGCAGAGGAGGACACAAAAATGACCAGCGGGCTGGAGCACCTCTCCTATGAGGACAGGCTGAGAGAGTTGGGGTTGTTCAGCCTGGAGAAGAGAAGACTCCAGGAAGATCTTACTGCAGTCTTCCAGTACTTAAAGGGGGCCTACAGAAGAGACAGGGCAGGGACAAATTTTTTAGCAGGTTTGTTGACATGGGACAAGGGGTATGGTTTTAAACTAAAAGAGGCTAAATTTAGACTAGATATAAGAAAGAAATTCTTTACTGTGAGGGTGGTGAAACACTGGCACAGGTTTCCCAAAGAGGTGGTAGATGCCCCATCCCTGGAAACATTCAAGGCCGGGCTGGATGGAGCTCTTAACAACCTGATCTGTTTGAAGATGTCCCTGCTTGTTACAGGGGAGGACGGACAAGATGGACTTTAAATGTCACTTCCAACCCAAACCATTCTATGATTCTAAGACAACTGTCAGAGTGAGAGTTATTGTGCATGTAAGAAGTAAGGATTTATAGTCTTTTGACTTCAAAGTAAATTGAAGTTCATGGGGAAAAGAGACCAAAATATTTATCACCTTGCTGTCTGGAATAATGAAGGCTAATACATCAATAAAGCAATATTATCTTTTTATTTAATAATTATTTTATATTCTGACAGTCAATACCAAATTTATTAGACACTAGTATTGCTCCAGAACCCAAAACCTAGTGCTGCATGCCATTTTGTGATACCTAGACAGTACTGCTGAGCCTCTGATCTCTCCCAGCCTCGGGGAGGGTTTCCCTTGTGGTGCTTCTACCACAAAAGCTGCAAGGGAAGGCTGGAGATAGGTTCTGTCTCACTGCCAGAAGTCAGCAAAACACAGCCCATGACATATTGAACCTAAAAGAGGTGTCATTAGTCCCAGAAATGGCTGTATTCAGGTACATGGTTTATATTCCAATGCGAGCCAGATAACGCCCTTTCTGTCCACCTTCCCCATGTAATAGAATATTGGCTGAGACAAGGAATTAGTGAGAGGAAAGAGATCCCTGCTTCCACTGAAAGCTACCTATATCTCACTGATGTCTTATACAAAAGCTAAAATAATATCATACCTGTTATTGATATTTTTGGGTAACTATTTTCAGAGGAGCAAAAGGCACTGCTCATCACTATTCCACTGACCCCTGTCTCCTCCTGTTATTGATCATAGCTTCTCCCTCCGTCAGAAAGCCAGCAAATTATCACTTTGAATAAAGAGTTGAGGCCAAAGGTAATGAAAAGGAATGAAGAGCTGTATACGAAAGGGAGATTAATGGCAAGAGTAGGCACACTGGAAGAACGGCAGTGGGACCAGTGTGTTTTGATGTCTAGATAGGGAAAGGTCAGAGAAATACAGTATATGGACTTCATTTAGAAGTGTGAGTAGAGTCAGAAAAAGCCTTTGCATGACAGTGCCCCCAGAAATTCTCTCCTCCCCATCCTTCAGCTTTTGAAATAAGGCAATCTTATCATTATAATCTAACTACAATGAAAGTATACAAAAGAGCAATCATGCTTGTATTATGAGTTATTCTCACAAGTATGGCATGGAGATGCAAATCACATGCAGTTGAGGAGTACAGAAAAAGATAAAGGGGAAGTGGTCTCTTCTCTAGGAAAAAGCTTTCCTGTGTTCATACAGCTTGCAATTACACAACAAGGAGTGATTTGCTTAAAGCGTTGCCTTCTTCTCAGCTTACTTCGTCTTTGTATCTCTAGGAACTGCATAGCACAGTAAAAACTTTGCCTAGTGCACAGCATGGGCAGGAGGTGACAATCTCATGTGTGCATTTTTACCAACAGTTTAAATCATACTGATGTTTCAGTTTACTCACCTCACTCAGTTCATAAGAATTTCATTTACGTTGAACTAGAAATGAATGCCAACACTAGTTCAGCTGAACCAGCAATTATTCTTCTCAGTACAGACAAGACCACAGTAGACACATAAAATCCTCCCTGCTGGGGTAAGAAAAAGGTCTCAGCTAAACTTGACTCTTTATCTAAACATGCGGGTGGAGGAAAATGCATTTCAAGAATTACTTGCAGTGGGAAGACTGCAAGATTTGATCTATGGTTCCTGAAACAGAATGGGTCAGGGAATTGAAGTGCTCCCCGAGTACAACTCAGCTGTGTTTAACACTGGTTAAGGTGCAGCTCATTATCTGCAAATATAACATCTTTCATAAAATAGACAAGGTATGCATTCAATGGGTTCTGTGCATCAATATGACATTCTTTCTCTGGACACGAGAAATCCTGGAACTGCTCTAATGCAAGGGGCTGATTTATCCCTAGAAGCATCCCCTTTTCATGCTTACTGGTTATGCTTTGACTGTACTATAAAAAAAAAAAAAAAAAAAAGGAGCAGAGTTTGCAGTTTTAACAGGAAATAAATGAAAACTAAAAAACAAACCCACACCACAGTGAAGATGAGGATTATAAAAATAACTACACACTGCCCTCTGGCTCATGTATTGCTGCCACAGAGAGCTTGCCTGTAATCATCACCACAGACTGCTGGGTCTGAGAACAGGTCAGTTATCAAAAGTTCTCCTAAGTCTATTTGATACAGTTAGTACTTGCAGGCAAAATTAATACCTACATCACCTGATGGAGGATTTGGCCAACTTCAGAGACGGGAGAATCCGGACAGACTGCAGAGTCTTGCCCCTGATCCAGCAGGGAGTGACAGCTGTAATGCCAGAACCAACTCAAAAAGTATCAAAATCATTTTTGGAGGTGTTCACACAAAGGTAATGGGTGTTGAATAACCAACAATTTTCTCTGGTGAGCAAGTTGGAGCCCCCAGCAAGGCCTGCCATTCCTGCAGTAGACTTAATACACTGAAAAGAAAAAGTCTGCTGTTTACAGCATGTAAACCCACAACCTTTATTGATGAAATGCTGCAGACTGACAGCCCTACATTGCTTCACTGCATTTCAATGCACTGTAGTGCCTTACAGTGAAGCTTTGCTTTGCTATAATTGGGTTCAACTGTGCTAATCCCCTTGGAATGCAGCAATTAATACTTATTTAGTGATAATTGCTGCATTCCAAGAGGATTAGTCCCTGCCCTGCACTTTGCCAGCATTGCAAACAGAGAGCTGGAAAGAAGACAGTGCCTAACTACAGGTCTTGCTTTGCAGTTCCCAAAAGGGATACAAGAGAAGCTGGTCTTGCTACAACTGCTCCCCTCTGTGGGTGAAAATACTGCTTTTCCAAGGAAAAGAAAAGAAAAAGAAAAAAAAAAAAAGAAATAATCACTTGACTGTCACTACTCTTTGCAGCTCCATTGTGCAAGTAGAAACCCTGCCACATCCAAGGAGAGAAAAAAAACCTAAAGAGACCTGTGCAGAGCCATAGAGACAAACACAGCCATGAGTGTATGTTTCCTATGGGAGATGATAAACAGGCCCTGATGTACTGTATGAATGAATTCCTATTCATTATTTTGGGGGCTTTTGTGACTAGCAGTACCCTGTTCCCACTATGGTCTTAAAATTTTCAGTACAGCATGAATTTTGGAAACATATAATGAAGATGTTAGTGGAAACTTAAAATGCGCTCTTTGAATACTCAGACTACCGAATGTGTAATGTCCGATTCTTTTTTCCCCAGCAAAGCCTTTATGGTCTGCTCTGGATTTTTTTTTTTAAACGCACTGGAAAGACCACTTCTTATGTTATATTTTAAGAAGGAAGCACAATGCTTCCTTTCCTCTAGGCTAGTCAAGCTACTCTCTCATATCATTAACATTTTTACCTATTAGTTGCAGGTGAATTTCTGTGATTACATTATAGTACAGATAGAAAATTTCTGGGACTCTACCACTAAACAGACATTCTGGAAATGCTATTTTTAACTACAGAGCACCTTCAGTTTTTTTCTGGCATGGCTATTCAGACTGTAATTGATGAGTAGGGTTATGTTCTTCATGCATATAGAAGTATTGTGAATCCAGATTTTAAGACCTGTGACAAGTATCTTAATTTCCTTTCTTTTTTTCCACTCTTCACCCCTAACACATACTTCTCTATTTTTCAAAAGCCCATCTGGGGGAAAACTTAATTAAGTCAACTGGAATTCATTTAAGCATTTAAAACAAATCAAAAATCCAATTCATGCTTGATTAGGCAACTGCTTTTGTCTAAATGCCAACAGGAAAGACCTATATGAGGTTCTTATAATCACATACTGCAGGTTTTGTGCAATTATTTCTCTATTTCTTATCCCTAAACAATTGCTTCATTTCAATATAGAAACAGTTATTTTTTAATACTGCTTTTAATAAGTTCTATTGGCATCAAACATTACAGAAATACAAAGTATCTTCAATATTTTCATATAAATATAAATGCTTACATATGTAATTACATACCTAAAAGCTCTGGAAAGCCTGTCTTTATCCACATTTGCACACACATACCCACTGCATGACTTTGTCAAATTACTCCACGTTTGTAGCAATCAGAAGTCATCTTATTTTTAAAAAAGCATTTGTCTCATCTAAAGGTACTGAGAGGATTTACAAGTATTTTTACATGAACCCTGAAAGCTGGTATTTATTTACATTTTTATTGATGGGAAGGGGAAGGAGGGTGCCAAATAAGTAAGGTTACAACCCGAGTCAGTGGCAGTAGCAAAAATAACATTTTTAGAAGTATTTTTAGACCTGTATGGGTACACTGAAAACATTATCAAGGTTGAGGCTCCCCTCTCTCAACAAGACCCTCAGCAGTCTTTGGATCTGCCACCGTAAGTGTGCCATCTCTTTTGTTTAAACTAGAGGAATTACATGCAAAAATAAGCTTAACAGCTACAGGAATCAGAAGCAAAGCGTAATGGGTAATCTTTAAGGCTTTTCTATCTAGGCTATGAGGAGCTAGAGAAAAAATAATTCAGAATACTCTCTGCCGTTATCAGGTTGAGTAAAAGGAAAACATTCACTAAATAATACAAAATTTCATCACTTCAGGTACTAACTGCATACCTGGTCTCAGTCAACCAGAAGACTCCAGGCAGTACTGCAACCAGCACAATTAATGAAGCTTACAATTTTTTTAAAAAGCATGACTTTTGTACCTTTAACTGGGTTTTGTTTCCTCTCTTGAGCTCCCAATTGTCATGATGTATATAGGAGCTTTGTGGCTTCAAGGTCACACTACCTGTTACAAATCTAAATTGCATTGAATAAAAAAAAAAAAAAGAGATCTGACAAAAGCAAGTGCCAGGCAACATGGTTTCATACATCTTGTTTCCATAAGAAACTGGGCTATGACATTAATTACTACAGCCAGACTGAATAAGCCTTATACTCTAATCTTATTACACTATAATATTCAACACAGAAACCCTAGACACAAAAGTTCCTAAGTCAAAAAGCACTGGGAGCAACTCCAAGGCTTGCATGAGAAGCTCACAGATTGAGCTTCCCAGCAAGGAAAATACAATTGTTGGGGAGCACCAAGGGCCAGTTGCTCCTCCAGAAGAGAGGAGTTGGCAGGGTCAACAGGACAGTGGCCTCACTCCCAAGATACACAGCCTCACAGTACCTGGACAAGAAGAGCAGGTCTGGTCATAGCAACCAGGGTCAAGCACGGCGGAGGCAGGTTTGAGGTGGAGGCAGTGGGGCCTGGGAAGCAGTGAGGGCCTGAGCTCGAGCACAACACCCAGGCAAACAGGAGAAGCTTTGACACAGGCTTTGCCCAGTTCTGTCTCACCACCCAAACACCTGTGCACAGTCAGAGCTGGCCTCCAGCACAGGCAGCTGAAAAGGGGCTGGGGGGACTCAAACAGTCCAAGTCCGACAAGATTAATTAGCTACTGGACATTATAAATCAGAATCAGGTGCTTTACTTCATCTAACAATAAGCCTAAGCCAAAGCACCCTCACACTAACAGACTGAATATTTACAGTTAGTGAGTATGGAGAGAAATAAACACCATGGAGTCTGGAGGTGGCTGCTCCCAGTTGATGTTCCAAGGCATTCTATACCTTCCTCCATTTCCTTTCCCGGAGTTTCTTAATTTAAAGACCTTTAAATCATTTTCATGGATATTGCTTCTAAGCTCTACACAGCACAAAATTATTACAAAACACACAAAAAAAATGATGACTGCTTCCTTTTCAGCAGCTAGCAGGCTTCTGTGTTTATAGAGGAAAGCATTCATATTATAAAGCACTCTAGAAATAATTTTTTTGTATCATGCCCCCTGTTGTATGCTTTTCTAGCATCTTTGAGTTATGAATTCAACAACCAATTTTAAGTATCAAATATTTAACAATCAACCCGAATGTAAGTTTATGGCACCCTCTTGTGTCCAACAATAAGATAACAGTTTGATTGGGAATCTAGGCTCTGTGTGCCATTACCCAAGAAAAACCTGCTGAAAACAAATTCATCCCTTAATTTATGATTACTATTTTTGTATTAATCTAATACTCTGAGCTACCTCTATTTTATTGTGAAGATCAGAGATAAAACATTAAATATTTAAGAAATTAATTCCAGATAGAAGTGAATAAAGAATAAACTAATGTCTGATATACATTAGCTCTGCTCTGTAATGGAGTAGCTTATTGCAAGAATCTATTGGGCAGAGGCCTACATTGAAACACAGGATGAAAATTGAAAATCAAGAAGTGGAAACACATGTCAATGAACAACATTTGCAGACAAAGGAAAAACATTACTATGTTGTTAAAGAGACAGGCTGAGATTACCCTAATTAGATTCCCAGCTAACAAACATCCCTTGACTTAGGGTGTCTAAGGTTATCTTCTGTCTCAGGTTCTTATTTATGAAAGGAGATACTTCATTGGTATGGAGAGTGACTATTACTATTTGGAATATGTTTGGAGATGTCACTCATGCCATGGTAGAGGATACCATGGTAGCCAGAAGTCAAAACTTCACTGAATATTTACAGTTGGAAGGGACCATAGAGACCATCTAGTCCAACTCCCCTGCTGAAGCAGGATTGCTGAGAGCACGTTAGAGCAGGTTTCTCAGGACTGCATCCAGGCAGGTCTTGAAAATCTCCACAACCTCCCCAGGGTTCCAGGGCTCTGTCACCCTCACCGTGAAGAATGACGATTCATTGGTTACAGCTGTATTAACTTCTTGAACTCAGTCTCTTGTGTTCTAAGCCACAATATCACTTCTGCAAAAAGCAATCATGCTCACCAACAAATCCCTGAAGGAGCCTAATAGAACAAAAGTGAGCACAGGGAGAAGAAAAGAAGATGAGGAAAAATAAGACAAAAGCTGACGACTTTCTTGAGCTAATGATACTAACTTTAACTAAGGGAGGAAAACAGCTGTT